>JAGDQP010018369.1:1614-36690 GCA_022664845.1 Lepisma saccharinum | reverse complement strand
AATTGGAAACTGTCCGCTTGTCAGTCTCATTTACGGTGAAGGAGTAAGCGCCTGTGCGAGAATGATCCCGCCGTAATAGGTGTTCCTTGTATTTGAGACACTACTACAGGGCACTTGTGACTAGCGACACTAAGAGCGCATTGTGAAAACACGAGTTAATCGTGAGTGCAATAAAAAATACCGTGCCTGACTTAACTAACCTCCACATGCATTTGTTCACTAATCTTATTAAATTTCGTAATTCGTTATATATATATATATATATATATGAGGAACTTTATTTTCATTAAGAAAAAACTACACCAGGTTTCGATCCAGGGTTATTTGCATTAGCTTTCGAACATGCTACCAAACGCTAAATTGCCAACTGGATGCAGCTGTTTGGAAGTACTATTTACTGTTAAGGAGTAATGCGCATGCGCGAGGATGGCTCAGCTCTTCCTGTCGCTAGTCACAAGTTATTATACTAATTCAGCATGAAACAATTACGCTTCTCCCTACCCGCCGCTTTATACTTTCCTGATTTAATTGTGTTTTGAAGTACTGTTTCTTCTCCACCAGTAAATCCAAGCTCCGATAATTACATAGAATAGCTTCACAACAGTTGTAGTAGGAACTAAACTATCTTCGTCCATATCTCTACTGCACACGTAACAGGATACAGATAAATAGGTTAATCTAAAATATTGTTATAAACTTCTTTTTCACAGACGGGAATAACTAACTCGCATTTAGATATGTTTTCATACACTGATATTTTTAACTGCTATTGTTAACAGATATTTACATCACTGTTACGGAATAAAAGCAGTTTTGCACATTTGAAGGGAGAAATTTCTGTCAGTGGGGAGACGAAAAAAATGAATTTATTACTTACTTGTAACTTTCGAGTTCATTGTGCATACATTTCTTGTAAATAACATTCATTTGAAGGTTTCTATTGTGATTTTCTTCATTTTGTGGTCGATTTTTCCATTCTTACGTCTCAGCACGTAAAAATGTGCAGACGTTTTTTTAATAAGTTTGAAGAAGGAAACAAATCCACCATTTTTTTTTAATTCTACAGGAAAAAATACAATACTTGTAAACTGTCTGGGCAGTACGAAAGTATCAGAAGACCGTTTTGAATATTCAGTAAAAAAAAAATTTCTTTTCAATAAATAATAAACATATTATACAGTTTTCGTTAATTTCCCACAAAACAGCTTTTTGGATTTGTTTCCTTCTTCAAACTGACGATTCAATTATGTTCGGTATCAAAACCTCAGGAATACAAACTTTCAAAGGGTTGGCATATGCCCTAGTTCTTTTACACAAAATGCCACTTACCAACTGATAACCTGGAACATCTTTCTTATTTTGGAGATCTAAAATAATAGGATTCAATTTAGGATCTTTATATTGATGTTCTTTAATGGACAATTTGGCCCATTGCATTGCCCAAAAATTGACACATACTAAATTTCGTTTATGTTCTTGCTTCCCTATCTCAGAATGCTCAACATATTCGACTGGATTATACATTCTGCTTAGAAAATCGGCAGTTACATTTTTGTAAGATGGTAGAAAGTTAATATCGAAATTGAATTCCAACAACCTTTGAATAAGACTACCATATTTCTTCATTCGTTTCGCATTGGCTAAACACCATACCAAACTTCTATTATCTACCATAAGTTCAAACTTATTGAACAAGTAACCCTTAAAACGTAAAGTTTCAACGATGGTATCTAGCTCAAGTTGATATATACACTTAGATAAGTCACCTTCTCTTAATTTTCTAGAGAAGTATCCCACTGGACGATATTGACCATTTTTATCTAAGTTTTCGATATATCCCGCTAATGCATATTTTGAACTGTCAGTGAAAACTCTGAAAGGTTTTGACAAATCTGGAATCTTAAGTAGAGTGTTCTCCACAAGCAATGATTTAATACGATCCATAGCAAATTGACATTCAGAAGTCCACACAAAAGGAACTTTCTGATTTTAAAGCTGACAAAGGAGCTACAATTTCTTGAGACTGAGCTATGAAACGACTTATACATTGCATTTTTTCGAGAAAACGCATAAGACCCCTTCTATTCTTAGGACGAGGAATAGAGAGTATACTATGAATTCTCTGTTGATCAATTTCTATGTTACCATCCTTTACAGTAAATCCTAAGAAAGAAATTTGAGTCGAAAACAACATACTTTTCTGTGAACTTAAAGTCACACCTCTACTTTTGAAAATATCCAACACCTTTTCTAACGTAACTTTGTGTTCAGAAATTGTATTTGAAATTATCAAAACCATCAAAATACCATGAAATGCCTTCCGATTTCAAAGGGTACAACATTTCAGACATTATCTCAGCCAGACAATAACTTCCTATTACTAAGCCAAATGGAACTCTATTGGCTTCATACAATCCGCGATGTGTATGAAAGGCTGTGTATGATTTAGATTTATCATTCAACCTTAACTGTAGATAGGCAGATTTTAAATCAATACGAGAAAATATCTTACCCTGACTTAAACCAGTAATGACATCTTCCATTACTGGAATATAATGAGAAGAATACAATATTCTTTTATTCGTTTGAGCATAGTCTATCACAAGTCGAGGCTTACCATGAGATTTCACTAAGAAAGACGGTGCAGACCAAGGACTATTTGATTTTTGAATAATGCCTTGGTTAATACATTCATCCAAAATTTTATCAACTTCGGCTCTATCCACTCTTGACAAATTATATGGTTTAGTTCTTATCGGCGGACCATCAGTAACATTTATGTTAACTTCATAGTCTGACACTGTTCCAATTCTATCATTAGGATAACTGTGTACTAACCTGTTAACAGTTATTCAAGTCCTGATCCTGTTCTAACAAAACCGGATCCACCCCCACCATTATTTCTCCATTCTCCATTTTGTTACTTTTGTCTATCGAATTAAGCTCCAAATGATAAGATGAAGGTACATTGATTGATTCACCAACTAAAGTGTTTACTCGACCTTGTTTGGGGTGAGAAACTTTCCGGCGACGCCCTTGACTACCATCACCAGATACATTCGCACTTTGAACCTTAAAAGCGTTCACAACAAACCACTTGGAAGCTCCTGCCGAACCACTCCTGAAAAGATCATTTATACAGCAAGTACTTGTTTCATCACAAGCAACAGGATTATAAAAAATGTCAACTAAATGTTGTCCATTGTCTAATGACAATTTACGACGAGGTAAATTAATAATCAAATTATTGGAATCCAGGAAATCAATTCCTAAAACTAAATTCACTAATAACTTTGGAGCAACAAAACAACTCACATCAAGTTTACAGTTATTTGTAAAAAAAAAAAATTGGAAGGTTCACTTTGTTAAAATTACTCAATTACCATCCACTCCATATCCTTCAAAATGTCCTGAGTATTTATGAAGTTCATTACGAGATTCCAACTTTTCAACAAAAGATTGGGTGCAGAGAGAGAGACAGTGCTGCATGTATCTAAAGCAATTTGTGTGTTCTGTCCAAACAATTTCGCTTGTAAAAAAACTGCCAAAGGATTATTTTTACGATGTTCCGCATTATCCTTCTCATATGTTCGTTTAGAAGAAAAGAGAGTTAATGCTTGGTTTCACTGCATTAAACCGAGAAGCCTTAAATTTGGATGAGGTTTGGTAGCGCCTACTGTTCGCATTACGAGTAACATCACGACATTCACCTACTGCATGAGGATCCCCACATAGCAGAGTACGTCCCTGGGACGTCCCATTTAGATCCCATTACCGTCAGAATAGTCCTGCTCCCATAGCGATGTCCTAAGGACGTCCGTGGGATAACTCTGTGGGCAATGCAAACAGTTCATCCCGTATGGAGGTCCCCTGGATGTCCCCCGGAAAGCCGTGCGGGATTACCTACCTGGAATTTCTATAAATTAAATCGACCTTATTATTATTATTATTTAATTAATAATAACTATACGAAAGATATGCCTTCGTATAGTTATACGAAGGATTAATTATAACTATACGTCCCATGGATGTAAACGGGACTTAAACAGGACGTCCTACGGACGTCCCCAAATCCTGCCAGGAGATCCGTCAGATATCCCTGGGACGTCATTTTGCTATGTGGGTCATGGCCACCTGGAAAATATCTCAATGTTTTTTTCTCCTCAATCACTGGTTGACTTTGAAGAAAACTATAAACTGCACTACTTCTTAATACATGTTCAAATTTAGAAAGTTCATCTTTCAAATAAACTAAAGATCGTGGAGTATCGTACTTGAAGACATTATATCTCACATTGGGATCCAAACCGGCCATTATTAAGTTAATTAACATTCACTCGTAATAAGAACCATGCAAAACAACAAAAGCATCCGCTATATTATTTACAAACTCCAACGGAGATTCTTGTTTGCTTTGAATACGAGAAACAAATTGATTATTTATTTCACGAACACTTGATTCAGAAGTAAATTTACTTAAAATTCTACAAATTGTTAACCAATCATTTATTAAAGACAAGATTTCAGCGTTTAGAGACCCTTTACTTTTCGCTAAAAGCTGATCATAATAGCTTCAATTGGGTACAACTTAAGTTTCTCAACTTTGTAAACAGCTAATAAAAATTAAAAAAGAATATTCACATCTTTTCCATCACATAACAATGCTATTCATGTGGCTATCAAACGACTGTGACGCTGCATTTACAAACAGCTGATTCAATGAATGAGTTACGTTTGTTCTACCTAAAGACAAACTAGGCTTACGTATTAACAAACTGATTCTTATCTGTAGTCGAAGGTACAAGACTTGGGCGCGATCCAACACCTGAATGTGTATAGCTACAAGTCGTGTCCTGTGGAAGGCTTCCACTCACTGGTTGTGTAAATAACACTGACCTTGACCGATTGACATATCGCCCAGCATTAGTAACTGCAGAAAAATAATAGCGAATCTCATTGCTACTTCGACCACCTGGTTGATAATTTACACTACAAAAATTTCTACTTCAATTAAATCTGAATTTTCGACAATCTTGGGATGCAAGTTACCTATTCCTGATTTTTCGACTTTCCTGCTATTAGGGCGACTACGCAATACTTCGTGTAAGAAAATAATCCTTATTAGGAAATGAAATACTTGATATAGGAACTGGACCATTTGATTCAATTTACTAATCTGGCCTTTTTCAAGGTAACCCACATTTTTTCGTATATAACGGTTATAGAAAGCATTCACCTGTACACACATGAACACAACCACTCTACTATACTTAATATTGCAATCACTACCACTACTAATTTTACTCAAAATGAAAATAATAAAGAATGGAAAGATCTTACCAATTCCAATCCAGCACAACTTTCCATTGCTCATCTGAGGACAAATTCTCAATTTCGTTTCTGAATTCAAATGGAAAATCCTCACACCTGATAATAATATTATCCGAAGAAATATTCGAATACAATATCCAAGCCACAATTTTACACGGGTACGATTTGTACGTACTTAATATCAACCATACATGCATTCGACTATTCGTGTTTGAATTGCAACTTAACTGAGCATAAGACTCAAGTTCCACTAAAAATTATACTACCTCACCTTTCGTCATACAAAATTGATCTGCTTGATCAGACCAAAACCCCGCGTTTACAGCAAAGTAATTCGGATTAAAGACTTCAGATGGCAGACAAATCGCTACAATACAATTGGTTCTGACCTTCCTCATAGATGAGAGTAGATGAGTCACAGCTCAGCGAGTTATTCGGAAAATGATCATTTTTTTATAATCTAAGGAGCATTTTTTTTATTTCTTATATAAAATAGATTTTGATAACAATGAATAAAATCAAGGTGTTACTATTCAATAACTATGAATATCTTACATAGTCAATAATTATATAGACGATTTTCGGTTTAATAAGCTGTGTAGTTCTAAATATTGACAAGTTCCATACCAAGCCGGGATTCTTCATCGAAGCATCGTGACCCGCGCAATGCCCACCGGACCAACGGGACACTTTTTACCTTACGCTACATCTGTTGTTCACATAATCATTGCCAGTCCACTCAGAAATGACACACTGTCTCTTTTGGGACAAATAATCTACCCTCTTCATTGAATTATTGTTACTCGTACTCCGAACAGTTATGTAGTCCTGCACGATTTTTAAAAATCTCTTTGCATACGGAACCTATTTGAAATATGGACATGCGGTAAACGAATTATTGTTACCTGTCTAGAAGTTGTCTCATTTATGCAGTATCTTTTTACCCTGCTTTAGTTGGAAGAATTTTGGGGACTCCCCTTTTTCCTTTGGGGAATCCCTTGCACTCTACTTGTAGGATTTTCAAATATGCATTTCTGAATAGCCCGGGTGTTACTTCCTCTAACATTTCCTGAACTGCTTACTCTCCGATCTTTTGTATTTGAAATAATCAGCTCTGAAGTTCATTTTCCTACACATTCGGCAGGCTATAGCTCCGAAAGTACTGAATATTCGATACCCGTTTCTATCAACTTTTTTTTAGGTACTCACCCTGATTTTTTTTGTACACATTAATAGAACATATATTAAACTTAACAAAACATAAATTGTATCACAAATTTATTTTACTTAATTAATAACCATTTTAGCTGAAAAATAAAATTTAAATTAAGTTTGTAAGAATTTACAAAGGAAAACATAATTTTATAAACCGAGAAAAGTATTGGAACACCGTCAACTCAGGCAATTCGAAACTCTTGAAAGTTTCTTTGGCATAACATACTTCTTAATCAATTCTGAACCTATTTAGCTCGTTTCTCTATGAAGATTCCTTGCAGTTATGTTCTGGTTCTGATTTAATGTCTGACCATGTTTTCGGTTATATTCCATGTATTTTCGAAGGAATTTAAAATTAGGAGTCTGAGGTAGAATGAGTGAGGTATGCTGTATAATCCACTGCGGAACAATATGTACACTGTACATCGGGTCATTGTCTTATTGTAAATCAAAATCATGTATTCTAAGCCAATTCTCGGCACTTTCCTTATTTATTTATTTTTTTTTTTATTTTTTTTATTTTTTTTTGAAAATGTGTTTAAATTCAAACGTACCCACTGTGTCTTCTATAAATACAAGTTCCATATGCCATTAGAGACTATAGAACCCCTACACTTACTTCTCCAAATTTGACTCTGCCTACTGTGGTTTCAGTATCCCATTCTGTAAGTGGCCAGGTATAACGCAAAGAAGCAATTCATTTGCGAATAAAGCAAATCAGAAAAGAATTATCGGTTTGTAAATGTATTTGTATAAGAAACTGGGACTTCTGGGACAAAATTCCATGCTGATAAGTGAGATGAGAACAATATTAATATATAGAGAGATGATGGACAAATATGGAGAAGGTGCAACACAGAATGAGACCCTCAAAGCATGGTAGACAGTTTCAAACAAGGACGAGAATGTGCAATGGTGTGAGGTCATATAATCTCTAACAGTGTAGGGAACTTGTACTTATGGAATACAGAAAGGATAAGCTTCGTTTTAAATGCATTTTGCAGGAAAATCTTAAAGAAAGTGCTGAGAAATTGGTTTTGAGTTTGATTTTCAACAAGACAATGACCCGACCCGGAGTGTAGCAATTGTTCAACAGTGGTTGTATGGAACACGTCTCACACTTTAAGCACCCTATACTTCAGAGTTCTAATTTAAATTCCGCTAAGAATACACGAAATGAACCCCAAAACAGAGACAAATAACATTAAATCAGAACTAGAACAGAATTGAAGATTCTTATGGAGAAATAGGCTAAATAGATTCAGGATTGACTAAGAAACATGTAACTTTAATACCTTAGAAAGTTTCAAGAGTTATGTGAGTTAAAAGGACTTTTACAAGGTTTTAATTTGCCTGAGTTGACGGTGTTCCAATACTTTTGTCCCGTTATAAAATTATGTTTTCCTTTACAGATCTTTATACAATATATTTAAGTTTTATTTTCCACTAAAAGTATTATTATTTGAGTAAAATAAATTTGTGTTACAATTTATGTTTCGTTAATTTTGTTATTGCAGTAATATTTAGCTTAACAACCGCTTTCTTCCAATACATTTGTCCGCCACTGTATATTGAAGTCGCTCAGTGCAAATGCTATACATCATTCTTTTGGCACAAGATGCAATTCTAAATAGTTTTTGAAACTTTGAAAAATTTGGTTTGCTTTTTTCATCTTTTTTAGGTTGCAGTGAGAAAAGATTTACAATACAATGTAGTTTTATGGAGAGAGTGAGTTGTGTTATATGTATTAAGGTAGCAGACTTATATATGGTATGGTTCTATGTTTGATATTATATATGGTCGAATTTTGTCGTATATACAGGGTGATTCTGTAAATACTTAGCAGGGCCATAACGCAGCTTCTAGCGCACAGAAATCTTTGAAACAAAAATTTTAATACCAAATTGCATGTGACGCATCCCATAGTGATGTTTCTGAAATCACTGGCGCCTCGGAAATACCTCTACGGAGGGGGAGGTGCAACTTCAAAATTTATATGACAACAGAGATTGATTTTGCTTCCATTGAAACGAGCGCTAAATTTTGAACAACTTTTAGAGGAAACACTTTTCGAAAGCTCATACCATTGGCAGCTAGAAGATCTAATTTGTGGTCAAAACATGGTGTAGAGGGTTTTCAGGAATCTTCGGATACTGCAACACAAAGGGAATAGAAAATAAATGGTCCAAACTAAAGTGAAATACTAAATGGGAAAGCGGAATCAAGTGATGAAATTTTCGAAAACAGGAGCGTCCCGGGAAGACTGAAACGGTTGGTTTTGCATCCTTTGGAAGCAACATTTTGAATAGCTTTCAGATGAAATATTTTTTAATATCTCGTAACGTTTGGCACTTACAAGAGTTAATTTGTAGGTCAACAGTTAACTTACCAAGTAGCTCTTCTAACTGAAGATATTTAACAATACTCACTCTGAAATTTGTTAAATATTTCATTTTTGTTTCAAAGAAAGCAAAATCAACCATTGTTTCCATTTAAAATTTTGAATTCCCCCCGTAACAATATTCCCGGGACACCCCTGTTTTCGAAGATTTCACCGTTTAATTCCGCATATCCCATTTAATATTTCACTTTAGTTAGGTACCTTTATTTACTATTTCCTTTTAGTTACACCATCCAAAGTCCCGAAAATGCTCTGCACAATGTTAATTTTGACCACTAATTAGGTCTTCTAGCTGCCAGACAGTATGAGCTATCAAAACGTATTTCCTCTAAAAGTTGTTCAAAATTTAGAGCTCGTTTCAATGGGGCAAAAATCAACTCCTGTTGCTATTTACAATTTTGAAGTCTCTCTCCAGTAGAGGTATTCCCGAAACGCTATTGATCAAAGAAACATCATGGTGCAATTCAGGATATGCTCTTTTGTGTTAACATTTTTGTATAAAGATTTCTGTGCACGAGAAGCTGCGCTATGACCCTGTTACGATTTTACCAAATTACCCTCTCTCTATTTATATACCAGGTGAGGCATCGACGAGTGACAGCTCAAAATAACTTGAAAAGGGAGCAGAAAACGGATTATTGTTAATTTGATATCAAGAGATAGTTCAATAAAAATATTAGTTTTGGGGACTGAGGATAAGTGTTATAGTTATTTTCTCTTGATGCTTTCAGGGTAAAATTAACCCATTTATGATTTACAAGACCATTATTTTAATTAAGCTATCAAAGCTTATGTCAATATCAATTTATCTTATTTGTTCTATTTTATTAGTTATTTTAAGTATATGATGTTTTGTTTCTCAGCGAAAACATTTATTAATAATTCTTCTTAGCTTGGAAATAATTGTATTAATTATATTTTTAATACTTTTTTTGACATTGAGGGAATTTTATATTGAAATTTCTTTTAGACTTTTATTTTTGACTTTTTGTGTTTGTCAAGGTAGTTTGCGGTTGTCTATCTTGGTTTCTATTGTTCGTAGTCATGGTAATGATTATTTAGGGTCTCTAATTGTATTACGATGTTAAAATATTTATTGTTTGTGGTGTCTTTAACCCCCTTAGGGTTTATAGGTAAAATGTGATGGGTGGTTCAAATATTTTTGTTTATTTTTTTATTAATTATTAATAGATGTTTTACCAGGTGTATGCATAAGTTTTTGCCGGGTTTTTTTTTGGTAAAGAAAACACGTAATTTTCAAGGGAAATTAATTTTGTTTTATTCAACATATTGGCCATCGACTTCTACACATTTCGACCATCTTTCAGGTAATTGATGCATACCATGACAGAAAAACTGCTTGTCTTTTGCGGCAAACCATTCGTCGAGCCATTTTCCAACGTCTTCGAAATTGCTGAAGTGCTGCTCTGCGAGCGCGTCCCCATTCACGCGAAGAGGTAATAGTCAGATGGCGCCAGGTCTGGGGAGTACGGCGGGTGCGGAAGGATGTCCCATCCAAGCGATTTCAAGGTGTCTTTCACTGGTTTTGCTGTGTGAGACGGCGCATTGTCGTGTAACACAATCACTTTGCCATGTCTTCGGGTCGTCTTTCGATCAATGCGTGATTTAAATTATACATTTGTTGGCGATAGCGTTGTGCATTAACGATGTCGCCGGGCTTCAAGAGTTCATAATACACAATACCGCTCTGGTCCCACCAGACACAAAGCATGGTCTTCTTGCCGAAGTGATATGGCCTTGGTGTTGAAGGACCGGCTTCGCAAGGTGAAAGCCACGATTTCTTTCCGTTTCGGTTTTTCAAAATAAATCCATTTTTCGTCACCCGTCACAATTCGATACAAAAAGGATTTTCTTTCGTGGTGTTGAGGCAGCATTTCACAAGTGACTGCGATTTTCCATTTGACGTTCATTCAAATCGTGTGGGGCCCGTTCACCCAGTTTATCGATCTTCCCCATTGCTCGTAAACGTCTGCTGATTGTTTCTTGTGACACATTTAATGCTTTTGCCAATTGCTGTTGAGTTTGAGTTGGGTCATCCTCCAATAACACCTGCAATTGCTCGTTTTCGCACTTTTGTGGTCTACCAGAGCGCGCACTGTCTTTCACATTTAAATTACCATTTTTAAATTGTCGAAACCATGTCTCCTTTGTTCTAATCGATGGAGCGTGTTCACCATATGTTTCTACCAGCACACGATGAACTTTCAACAGCCTTTTTCTTTTGATTAAATAAGAAAGACAATGCGTGCCGCAAATGTTCTTTTTCAGGCACAAACTTCGACATCATCACTAAACAATAAAACAAAGACACTAGTGTTTGGCGGACTCAACTTGTGTGTGTTTGTAGTTTAATGTCAGACGAACAAAATGACGTATGTGTTAAATGAATATGCTGCGTACTTTTCGCTGGCGCCATCTCTTAGGTAAACCGGAAACTACTTATGCATACACCTGGTATATTACAACCATGGTGTTTAAGGTAATAACTTTTGGTTTGACAATTTGTCTTATTCATTGGTCTTGTTGAGTGTGTGGATTGTTCTTTTAATAGTTATGGCTAGAGAGAGAATTATATTTTCTTCTTTTTATAATGTTAGCTTTATTGGGATAGTTTTAATGCTACTTTATTTGCTTTGTTTAAGCTTTACTTCATCTAATCTTTTTTATATTTTATTTGTTTTTTGAGGGATCTTTAATTCCTACTTTGTTTTTAATTTTTGGGTGGGAGTATCAGCCTGAGCGGATGCAGACTGGACTTTATTTATTATTATATACTTTATTAGCTTCTTTACCCCTACTTGTTGGTATTGTTTATCTGGAGGAAGTCCGGGGTAGACTTGTTTTCTATAGCTTGTGGTTCGCTAATTTTAATATTTCTTTATTAGATTGTTTATGATATTGTAGAATGGTTTTGGCTTTTTTGGTTAAAATGCCAATATTTTTAGTTCATTTATGATTGCCTAGGGCGAATGTGGAGACACCTGTTAGTGGGTCTATAATTCTTGCCGGGGTTCTTTTAAAGTTAGGTGGGTATGGTTTATTACGTGTTTATTCTTATTTAGAAGTGGTTGCTATTAAGTTAAATTTGTTGTGGTTTGGTATTAGAATTGTTGGGGTTTGAGTTGTTAGCTTAGTATGTTTACGCCAGGTGAATGTAAAGTTTTTAATTGCTTATTCTTCTGTTGCTCATATGGGGTTGGTATTAATAGGCATTATAATTATAGGTGTGTGAGAATTTCGGGGGGCTCTAGTTTTAATAATCGGTCACGGTTTGTGTTCTTCTGGTTGATTTTGTTTGGCTAATATTTGTTACGAGCGTTTGGGGAGTCGAAGTTTACTTATTAATAAGGGTATGATGTTTTTTATGCTGAGTATGACTTTATGGTGATTTTTACTTAGTGTTGCGAATATGGCGGCCCCTACCACTATAAATTTATTAGGAAAAATTAGTTTAATAAATGGTGTTATTGGATGATCTTTCTTGAGAATAATGGGGGTGGGTTTAATATCGATTTTAGAGCTGCTTATACTTTATATCTATATTTTTGTACTCAACACGGTAAGTATTATTCTGGTTTATATTCTTGATGTACGATACCTTTCTATGAAACTTGGGGAAACATTCGTCTTACAGAAGCTGTTCCAATTTTTAAACAGCTTATATGTGTATTTTTAAAAATAACTCTAAACAACTTGGCAAGGTCCATTCGTCCTGTTTGCAGGGTATCATCCCGGCACTTCTCTGGTAGGGCTGAGGAAAATAGAGAAAACAGGATCGTTGGCGATTCGAATCGAACCCACGACATCTCATTGGTACTTTAGTACATACAGATGCTTATCAGAATAATGGAAACACCTGAACGAAAGTGCAACTTACCAGATTAATATGGTGTCGGGCCACCTTTCGCCTTCAGAACAGCCTTGATGCGACGTGGGATGGAGGCATAGAGGTCGTGAATGGTGGCAAGTGGAATATTACACCATTCCTCGTGCAGGGCATCGGCCAGTTCTGTGAGAGAGGATGGAGGTGGAAATCGTCGCCGGAGTCATGTTTCCAAGATGGACCACAGATGTTCAATTATGTTGAGATCTGGGGATTGGGCGGGCCAGGGGAAGTGTTGAACTTCATCCCGATGTTCCTCAAACCACGCTGCAACAACTCCAGCTGTGTGAATGGGTGCATTATCATCCTGGAATATGGCGTCATTGTCCGGGAACAACATCCGGACCATAGGATGCAAGTGGTCTCCTAAAATTGCGACATAATCGTTGGCAGTGATGTGTCCGCGAAGTGTGACCACAGGACCCAATGAAAACCATGATATTGCGGCCCATAGCATCACCGTGCCGCCGCCATGTTTCACAGTTGGGCGGAGACACTGCAGATCATACGCTTCTTTGGGCGTTCTCCGCACATAAACACGGCCCGTGGTTTGGAATAGGGTGAATGGTGACTCATCCGACCATACCACACGTTTCCAGTCGTCAACGGTCCAAGTTGCATGGTCACGGCACCATTTGCGGCGTGCTAAAGCGTTCTGGTCCCTGATGAGAGGTTTGGCCCGTGCAACACGACCCCGTAAGTTCATGTCATGTAATTCGCGGCGGACTGCGATTGTCGAAACAGGTTGGGGGAGGTGCTGATTGAGTCCCTCCGTCACTTGCGCCGCAGTGGCACGACGGTTCCGCGTGACAATGCGCTTTAATACCCGGCGTGCCCTGTCACTGATGCTTTTCTTCCACCCACTGTTCCGCTTCCCCGATGTGGTTTTCCCGTGTGTTGTGTAGGCCGTCATCACCTTCGACACTGTCCCTGGCGACACACCTAACACACTAGCCACTGCCGTCACACTCACTCCACATAACCGCGCACCAACAATTTGCCCTCTTTGAAACTCTGAGAGGTCTCCCATTTTACACTACCTCCGTCTGCTGCAGCCACTGCACACTCCTGTTCCACGACGCCTGACGTAGTATGGAGACCGACCTAACACACCACCACCAGCAGTCCGGCGCTGCGGTCGCCACGACACCACTGCCAACCCATACATCTGACGTGTTGCCAACTACAGGTGTTTCCATTATTCTGATAAGCATCTGTACATGTCCGAGCTCTACTACTACTTCCACTATTATAATAATAATAATATAATATCTTTATTAGAGTGCTATGAACAGTACAATACCAATATAGCACTGCAACATAAGCATACACATTGGCTACAGATGTAAGTAAAGAACTTGATACAAAATAACAAAGCATATGATACCAACTATCAAGTCAGAGTTGTTGAAGAAAAAAAAAGGATTACATAACTACAATACATAATTAAGTTAAATTATCTAATACAAGTACATGCTCATTGTGAATACACATTATCGTATAAATGCAGAACATAATTACAAATGTGGAGGTGATTTACTATGCATTATAATGACGAATTATTCGATTTGAAAGTACGGCGCCTTTGTCAAATGTTGTTACCAGCTTGTGCTTTCGAGTGTTGTACAAGGGTATAACAAAACTGAGTTTGTGTATAAAATAAGAGCTTTGAGTTGTGTTATCCAAAATCTTGGCTAGGAATTTTTTGTCTATGTTTTCGCTCCAAAGTTTCGAGTTTGAGGATGTTGCACCAGTAGTTGTAGTCGTATGAATAATATGGCAAATTGACTTTGTAACATAGGAGTCTAATAAAAGATTTTTGTACAGATTCAATAGTGTTATTGCTGTTTTTAGTCACTTCATTCCACACCTACGGAGCATATTCTACTTAATTTTCCCCTTAAAAGAGTTTTGTACAGTGTTAGATACGTCTCAATATGGGCAAATTTATACCATTGGTTAACAATATATCCTATTAATTTTCTAGCCTCAACTGCAATTCTTGTGATGTGATTAATAAATGTAAGTTTAGAATCAAAATAAATACCAAGATCCTTGAAAATAGTATATACCTTCAGAACGTCCATTTCGTTTATTTTATAGTTGCTGTCATAGTATTGCGTCTTATTAGTGTAGCTAATGAATTTAGTTTTGAGAGCATTTACCCCGATGATATTCTTAGTACACCATGTAGTTATACTGTTGAGATCATCTTGCAATAATTGGTTGTCACCATAGTTATTGACCTCTCTATAAAGCTTTAGATCGTCAGCATATAATAACAGTTTAGAGTGTTTTAGAACTTCAGAAATATCATACATAAAAATATTAAATAGAAGTGGACCCAAAGGTGATCCCTGGGGAAAACCGTTACCTATTGTACCTTCATTAGGTATGGCATTTCCTATTTTAATTCTAAACATTCTACCGGATAGGAAACTCTCGAACCATTTTAGATATGTGGGTGAGAATCCAAACTTACTAAGTTTATTTATTAGATCCAGATGATGAACACTATCAAATGCTTTAGCCAGATCTATATAAATAATATCACATTGAGATCTTCTCGTAATAAAACCCTGTATTTCATTTGTAATCTGACAAAGATTTGTGGCCACAGATTTCCCTGGAATGAAGCCATGGTGTTCTTCTTTAAACATATATTTCAAACTAAACTGCAGATGTTCACTTACAATAGATTCAAATAGTCTGGCCATGGTATTTAAGATAGTAACTGGTCTATAGTTTGATAATAAGGAACAATCGCCACCTTTGTCGACGAAAATAATAAAGTCTGATCTCTACTCCATTGGATATATACCTTGCCTAAGTGAAAGATTAAATAACTCAGTCAAAACTGGAGCCAAATATTGAGAACATCCTTTTACTACATAATTTGGTATAGTCATTTCCTATAGTTGTATGATTTTTTAAATTTCTGATGTCTGATATAACTACATTAATTGTAATGTTAGGAATACTTATAACATTACTGTTCTCATTGGATTGAGAATCGAGTATCGAATTGTCTCTTTCGATATCAAAGCTATCTACAAAATATTTCCTGCGACTTTCCGTTCTTCATCCCTCGAAGTACTTTATACACTTCTTCTTTCATTACATCTGTGACATCAACATCATTTTCTTCTGACTCTTCATTTCCTTGCTCTTCTTCGGAGTAGTATAATTCTCTGTAGAAATTTTCAAATATTTTTATAATTTCTTCCTTATTTCGTGTTACGGTCCGGTCTGGTCTTTTCTGCAATTATTTGCTTTTTCCCTATCATGAACTGCTGTTTGGTTCTCTTCAGGCTCTTGTTCTCCTCGACTGTATTTCTAACAATATTTTCGTTATATCCTCGTACATTCTCTCTTATTTTCTTCCTTACGGTTTTATTTAGTTCTATGTATTCTATCTTTTTTATGTAATTTCGTTTTCTTTCATTTCCCTTCTTTTCTTCATCAAGAGTTTAGTTTCTTCTGAAATTTTGCTCTCTCTTTTCTTTCTGGTGCCTGCTATTTCCTTGGTTGTCTCTCTTATTATCTCGGTCAATATTTTATTTCTGCTATTGATGTCTTCTTCATCCTCTATCTCTTCCAAGGTGCTAAATCTGTTGCTTAGTTCTACCTCGAATGTCTCTCTGTTTTTTCCTAGATTTTCCGGATCTAAAACTGGCGGTTTTCCTCTGATAAGCTTCTTTCTCTCAAGTCTAGTATTTAGTTTCAACTTACATATCACCATCCTATGATCACTCGAGACTTTGGAACTGTTCAGAACAGACATGTCTTGCAGAATTTCCCTGTTATTCGATAGAACTTGGTCTATCTCGTTTTTGGTCCCATTTGGGCCTTTCCATGTCCACTTCCTCTGGGGCGGTTTCTTGAAAAATGTATTGGAAATCAACAGCCTGTTGGCTTCTGAGAATTCCACTAACTTCTCTCCTCTTTTGTTTCTTTTGTCAAATCCGAAGTTTAACACTTTCGTGTGAATTCTCTGCTTGGCTCCTACTTCGCATTGAAGTCTCCCATTACAAATTTGTAATGCAATTTGATACTATCCAAAATCTTCTGTATCTCCTCGTGTAGGTCTTCGATTTCCTTCTCCGGATGTGAGGTTGATGGAGCATACACTTGTATAATTTCAATACTGTATCTGTTGTTTATCTTTATTACTACCAGTGCGATTCTATCTGAAATTCCTTCAGTTTCTGTGATCCGTGACGTCTTTATTAATTATAAAGCTAACGCCTGTCGGTTTTCCATTTTCTGTTCCTTTACCAGGATGAGTCATATCTTCTTAGCGTTGGGTGGCCACGCCCACTCGATACCGGAAAACCATGTGCAACGTGTTAAAAAGGTGAAGGTGGTGGTGGCAGAAAGCGTGTCACGTGTTTGTCTGATCCGAGCGCAAATGGTGTGTGGGATGAACTACGCGTTGAATACACAGTTGGCAGGACAATGCCTGAGGATAAACTTGTGTGTCGTGTGCTTCTGCGCCATTACTGGAAAAAGGGGTTGAATGCAGCAGCAGCAACCAAGGAAATTTGTGCCGTAGACGGTGAAGGAACTGTCCACCCGTCCACAGCTAGAAAGTGGTTTCAACGTTTTCGGTCTGGTGCCAAGCACAAGAGTGGACGCCCTGTGACGACGGTTATCGATGCCCTCCTGAACGCTATTGAAGGAATCCCAGGAACCAGTACCCGTCAGCCGGCAGATGAGGTCCAGACATCACAAACCAGTGTCGTTCGTCATCTGCATCAACTTGGGTTTCGCTCCAGGCAACCGAGAATGGTTCCCCATGATTTGACTCCCGCTCAAGCTCAACAACGTGTGACCCTGTGTGAAGAACTGCTTCGAAACCCAACTGACGACAGGTTTTGGCGGCGGATTATCACGAATGATGAAAAGTGGATCTTTCTTCGTTGTCCTGACACCGGAAAACAATGGCTTTGACCAGGTACCGAGGCGCAACCAGTGGTTCAACTTCCTGCGGGGCAGAGAATTCCATCCCGTGGATGATATGACAACTGGCATTACTGAGTTCTTTGCTTCAAAGCCTGCAGCCTGGTATCGTCAAGGGCTTGTGTCACTGGTGGAACGTTGGAGAAGGACCATACAGTGTGATGGGATGTACTTCGCCGAATAGGCTTCTGTG
Source organism: Lepisma saccharinum (assembly GCA_022664845.1). Taxonomy (NCBI): domain Eukaryota; kingdom Metazoa; phylum Arthropoda; class Insecta; order Zygentoma; family Lepismatidae; genus Lepisma; species Lepisma saccharinum. The sequence continues at coordinate 18,684 of JAGDQP010018369.1, read as the reverse complement.
GTACAGGGGGAGGTGGGTGCTGCACATTATCCATGTAAACGCTACGAACATATGACTCACCCTGGTAAAGTAGAACGTGTGCCCCGACGGTAGTTCCAACTGTTCTTAATTCTTCCTCCACACTTCTGATAGTCCTATGATGTCCAACTTAATCCTATTGAGTACATTCTGTAATCCTTCTAATTTGTCCTCTCCTGCAAGTGACTGACAGTTGAGAGTCGCCACATATAGATCCATTCGAGTTGACGTGTCGGTGTCCTGGCCGCCTACAATCCAAACCCGGGCATTTTGACCCTCTGACTTCCTGCAGGACTGACCGCTGCCGTTGCCAGCTGCATTCCGTCCTCCGGGCAATGAAGTTCTCCGAGGGTGTTTCCTTACTTGTACCATCATGTGTAAAGAAAGGAGGGGTGCACATTTGACTCACCACGCTGTCAGCTAATGCGGGTTGGTGAGCCCATCCATGTTCGTTCGCCAAGCAGTTGCTTGGGTACTAACAGGCTCCACGACGTAAACGTATGGATTGGACATTAGGCGTCTATCCCAGTCGGTTCCCTTAAGCCTTAGCAAGAGAAATTAATAAGCCTTTTGGGGCGACAGTCCCGATTTGCTGGTCATGTCCCGGTATATATATATATATATATGTGTGTGTGTGTGTGTGTGTGTGTGTGTGTGTGTGTGTGTGTGTGTGTGTGTGTGTGCGTGTTTTTAATGTTCTTTTGATTAGATGGGATCATGTTGAAAAAAGTCTTAACTAACAGAAGAACCCTACAACTTATGCAATATGCTTAACATGTAATTAGCTTAAACGGCAGTACGCATAATGGCTTTAAGCAAAGTAAATGTAATTAGTTAAAATGTGACACACCCTATCTTCATTTCAGTTCTATTGTAGAACAAACCGGGCCACCGTAGCTCAGTGGTAGAGCATTAGCGTAATATTCCCGAGGTCGTGGGTTCAATCACAACGGCTGACCATCCTGAACGAGGTTTTCCAGGTTTTCCTCAGTCGCACCAGACAAATGTCGAGATGGCACCTTCAACATAGGTCCCGGCCGACACCTTCCCGAATCCTTCCTCCCTATACCGTTCTGAGCCTTAGATGCCTAAAGGCCGTAAATAGAATTCCAATTAAAAATATTGTAGAACAAAACTAGTAAAAAATAGTCAGTCCAGCCTGATCCTTAAAAAGAGGCAGTAACGATTATTTGTTTAAAATTATTTAGTTACAGGTAAATAAATGTATCACATATACTACTTTATTATAATCATAAAGTGGTAGATTATTAGCCTATAACTAACCCGCCATCCAACCCAAGACCTCCAGAAAGTTACGCCAATGCTCTACCACTGAGCTTTGGTGGCTCGGTTTGTTCTACAATAGAAGTGAAATGAAGATAGGGTATATCACATTTTAACTAATTAAATTTACTTTGCTTAAAGGCATTATGCATACTTATGTTTAAGATCATTATACACATTATGCATAAGTGGCAGGGTACTTCTGTTAGAAAACATTTTTTAAAAAAACATGATCTCATTGAAATACCTTGTGGAAATTTGGCACATACATTCTAATCAAAAGAACATAGAACATATTTTTTTTAAATTAAAATTTTCGATTTGAGTTGTTCAAAAAAAATTTGTATTTTTTTAAATGTATAAAGATTTGTCTAATAAAGTCAAATAATACATCAAATTACAACTATTGACATTCTGAAACGGATGGTGCAAGTTTGAGCTGTCGAGGAAAAATAGTTTTCTTTTTAAGTTTAGGGATTTTAAATGTTTCAAAACGCGTAAAAAATCAGTTGATTTTTTTTTATTATTTTTAACCATTTATAACTCAAAAAAAACAAACGTAATGAAATTTTGTATATTTTTTATCCTTACTAATAGCACTACTTATGTACAGAAAATTTCGGATTTCCGAAACTTCTAGTTCCAGACAATTGGTTGATTTGATATGGAATGATCCGTAGTCTCCCTGTAAAGTTCTATAAATCTTCTCTTCTCAAAATCTTTGTTTTTACTCCGATCAAATCTTGATTGTCGCAAAACGTAATTTTAATATTGAATTTGTCTTCAATAAAGGTTTCTTGTCAGCAGTTACCGTACTAATTCAGGAACTGTCGATCTCTTACCCTCCCCCCTTTCACATGGATACCAATAAAACAGGCGAATAATTCAAATCCAGTACGAGATAAGCCTTTCCTGGATCCACATTTCTACATCCGTTTGTAATGACATTGTTTTGATACATTTTCATGCCATTTTCGGAGAAATTTCTTAACTTCAACTTAATCTTGAACAATAACCTTCTCGAAGCAACAATTTGCTAATTAAAGTACCTGGTAATAGGAATCCATCGAATTAAGTGTTTTATGAGCAAAAGAAAGAGTAATTCTTCCAGTAATAGACTTCGTGATCTCCCCAAAGATGACTCAACACTGGACTTCTCTTAGGTCAAGTTTTGCTTCAACAAGCATATTTGTATCATGTTCGATGCATACACTACTCACGTAAGTTATACAATTGTCTATATAGAAATGTGTGAGCTAAAACTCAGTTCCTGAACTTTTTTTTTATGATACAGTAATTCAAGGGCTTAGTGAAAAAGGGTTATCCTGCAGAAATGAATTTCTAAGATATTTAGCATTTTGTGTAGGTTGCTCCTACTCCTCACATACAATATTTAAACATAAAATAAATTAGAGTATGAAATACGTGACAGATAATGGCCTGCTCGTTCCTCTTTCAGATAGCTGATTGTGTGAGCTTACATATTGCATAGCTAACTCTATTTCCACAGAAATGAGGGATACTCCCTTTTCCCACTAAACTCTTCAATTGAGGATCAAGCAAACAAAAGCACACAAGTCCATTTTTAGATAAAATTATTTGTTCGCTTTAAGACCTGTATGAAGAGCTGCATCGAATTATACAAAGTAATTTTCTGATACAAATACTTATCCCATTGTAATTAGGGATGGCATCGAGACGAGACGAGACTGGCATCAATCTTGTTCTCGTCTCCAATTTTTAGGTCAGTCTTGGTCTTGGTCTCTGTCTCGATTGTAAACCTCAGTGTCGTCTTGGTCTCGGGTCTCGACACGTTAGTCTCGGTCTTGTCTTGGTCTCATCTCGAGAGTCTCAAAATACGATAGACTTTAAAAAGTTACAGTCCCTTGACTTGTTTGAAATGGGTACGCAGGATTTCCGATCTCAGTACAAGAATAAAAATATTAATATGATATTAACATAGTTTTTACATTGTTAAATACTCTGAAATAGAGAGAAAAACATTACGAATTTAAAATAATCTAAAAGCTTTAGTTAGGATGCATAGAATACCAATAAGCGAGATACATGAAAGTATTTCTATTATGGAAACGAATCTATGTTATACCACAAACTGCGAAATTCATATAGGTAACATTTACGTTTTCCTATTTCTAAATTAGATTTAAATTTACTGAATAACTGTTATCTTAAAAATGAAAAATTTACATTTCAGTCAAAATTTTCTACCAGATCTATAGAAATAAATGAGCGTTAACTGTTAAAGGTTTTCCGAAAAAATCCTGTGAAAAGCTAAGCAACCATATCAACCTGAGAATTTTCAGTAATTTTGCTAATAAAAGGCATTCATCATACAGTTCTCAGGAATGTTGGGAGCAAAAGAAAGAAAGCAGAAGTCTAAAGATTTGAACACGGGTTCTTCAGTCAAAATTTCAGCGTCGTACTGACAGCACTAAATTTCCAGTTAAAAGAAAACCGTATAGAGTGTTGGAATTATGTTGGCTGAATCCCGAAGATATAAACTAAGTTGATCCCACGACTTACGCCACATTTCAATCGTTTATGTAATTGTCAATTACGGTTCGGAATTCCCATTCACTCAAAATATTTCCCATTTCTACCGAAATAAGAACTGACAAAATGCTGGCAGCAAACTCTTGATCAATATTACATGCATAGCTAGGATAAGAAACAGTTTTTCACATTCTGTGCATGTGCACAACTGAAAACGATACAGTACGTGACAAAGCTTCCACCTATTGTGTACAAGGAAATAATCAAATACAAAGAAATTGAAAATAGCATTTACCAAAATCCACAGCCACACGAATCAATTAGTTTACAATACTGCTCTCGATTGATTAAAGCAACCAATTCATAGGTACGGTATGGGTTACAGTTGCACATCCATACATTAAAGCAAAAAGAAAAGAGTGAAGTGTGTTCCCTACTTTCAAATAGCGTATTGCGAAACTTATAAACTGAAATAAGCGCATTGGTATTTCAAATAAGCCGTGTTATTAGGGTAAAATATTATCCCAAAAGTCTTAGCAAAGCATAGCTTAATAGGTAAAAAATTAAACTTACTGTGTCTAAGGCATACTATATACACTGATGCTCAAACAAAATTTTGCATGTCTTTATTTGACAGGTTTTTATTTTTTTTTTATTTTTTTTTACAAATAACCTTTTTCTCCTTTGATTCTGGTGTTCACTTAATTGTTTTACTAGTAAGGAATGTAAAAACAAATATTTCCAAAAATATTAATTCTTGATGAAACTATAACGAAAAAACAGTCATGAAGAAATGATCGAAAAAAATAGTCCAAAACTGTTAAACTTGGCAACATAGGGAAATTTACGGGGAAATTCAGAGGAAAGAACGGATATTTCTCTCCGTTCTGTGAAACAGTGTATATCTCTAGTGTTACCACCAACTGAGATTAAAGACAATGTTCTTTCAAATAAAACATTACACAAGCAAGAGTTACAGATACAACATATGCATTACATAGTCATGTAGCAGATATTACCGAGAAAGTGTGAACAAAAACACAAGATTGGTTTCAAATTTGCAAGCGAAGACTGTCATTCAATGCTCGACTAATAAACGCTGGTGAATGTCCGAAAGCGCAACGCACTCTGTGGCGTAGTGGTTAAGGCTAGTGACCGTGAACTAAAGGGTTGTCAGTTCGAGCCAGAATATGTCAGCTCAGTAGTATATGCCAGAATTTTATAAAATATCGCAGCCGTCACGTGATCAACTTAACTGTTGACCTATTGATATCATGTTGTCTGTTGACCTACTGATATCACATTATATGTTGACGTACTGATATGAAGTTATCTGTTGACGTGTTGATATCAGGATATCTGTTATACTATCACGTGATGGTTGATAAAGTTTACAATATATAGAGGGCGGTGATGTTGTATACATTATAAATAGTCATAAGTTTCGCAGTCATGACCAAGCAACAGCAGAAGCAGTATCAGCAAGCTATAGAAGAAGTTGACTTGGAAGTGGAGATATTATCATTACTTGATAATGTAGAAGACGAAGAAGATAAAGGAGAAGATGGAACAATTTATAGTTTCTAAATATCTAAAGCAAAGTCACCACCATTACTATCATCATCTTCTACTATAGTAAAGAAGGAGGATGAAGAAGACGATGATATTAGAAAGGTTTATTCTTCTTTAGTTCCTAAGAAGCAGCAGGAGCAGAAAAGAAAGAGGCGTGTACTAGATGGAGTGAAATATTCTGCAAAGAAACGTTTGTTCTATGGAAATACGGACATAAAGCAGACATCCTTAAGAGCAACAGGAGCAGCAGCAGCCGCAGAACAGCATCACCAGAATCATCAATATTGGTGAAATCTTTGCGGGTGATAGTAAAATCTTCACCTGCAGTACAACCAGCAGCAGCAGTAAAAGCATCGTCACAGGAACATCAACTTTGGTGAAATCAATCAGGGTATTAGTGAAATCTTCACCTGGCGCACTAACAGCAGGAACAGCAGGAACATCAACACGATGAACATTTGAAGTATGTGATTAAGTGAAAATTCTGAAATGTAAGTGTAAAAACCAATGGGTAGATGAAAACAGTATTAAAGAAGCGTTAAAGAAGGGGAATCTTCAAACCCCTGTGATATGCGAAGGTTGTTTCTATGATGAATACAATCAAACAGGTCATGCGTGATTAGGATATTTAAAAGGCGAGGTGCTAACAGGAGAAGAAATTGAAGAACATTTCAGAAAAGCAGTGTGGAGAATTGTTTTACAATCATCTACATTAAGTGAACTTTATCATATATAAAAAGATCTTTGTGAAGTGATTGATAATGATGTGTTAGTAAGAAATATGGTCTTTGGCGAATGGCAAAAGTGTACTTGTCAATTATAATTAATATGATACTGGAAAAAGACAGAAAAGCACAGGAGTAAGTGAGAAGAAAGTGAAGTGAAAAAGTGAAAAGTTTTGTGTACATTTTGTGGTAGTGTTTATATAGTGTAGGAATGTGTTCTAGAAACTTTTCGAACATATCTAAAGGACAATCCCATTCGGTGTAATGACTGCAAATTAAAGATCACTCATAATAACTGTGTATTTAAGTGCAATATAGGGAAAGTACTATCAAAACATTTGGTGAAAGAAGTGAATGGTAATAAAAATTTTCTTGAGTACTATGAAAGTTTCAAACGAAAGGGTCATGTAAGTATTTCTATTAGTTATTTTTTCGAAAGCTGTAGAGAACTAGTACATAATAGTGAATTCATTGCACAACTGAAACCTGAAGTTATTCACGAACAATTTTCATTAGAAAAACCTTTATTAATGCCTTCAGGACAGTACATCATTAACATGCAAGGTTTCAAATCTCTTCACATGAATTTATTATGAGAGAATTTTGTATATTGTCGTGTGATGCTAGTCTTTTATTCCGCTGTTTAGTAAAACTGTCTTGTGAAATTACAGAATTAGGGAGAGGGTATCGAAAACAAATGGATTGGTTAAAACAAAATTTTCATAATTTAAAATGGGAGACTTCAAATTGATACAATGTTACTCATATTTGAAGAATAATATTTCAGCTGTGTACAAGTGAAGGTATATCATTTTGTAAAGGTCTTGAAAAGTGCCGTGGATTAAAAAATTATTTCACTTGGAAAGTGTTGATAATGTGAGTGAAAAAGAATATCCTGAGCTGAAAACATTGAATTTGAACATTGATATGTCAAACTGTACTTATCATGACCCTGTCGAAGTTAATGGTAGTGCACTAAGAAACTGCTTGCACCTGCAGTTTTGGATGAAACATAAAAAACCAACAAGAATTGTAGAAACCTTATCAGCCAAGCAAGTGTAAGAATAATGTGCAACTTGTTTCTCTGTAAATCACTTTAGTTGATGTTCTTATTAAACAATATACTTATACTCAATTTTATTTATTTTATTTGAAGTAACCTTGATAATAATAATAGGAGGTATTTAATAATAATCATATAAATAAAATATGTGTTTTACTATACGTATATTAAAAAATATTTACATTTTTCTTTTCGTTTAATAATATTTTTTACATGTGACTTTACAATTGCGTCATTTTTCTTAAGATTCGTAGTATAAAAAGTAGACAATATATTTTTCTTCGTAGAGTGAAATAAATAAATACAATACAGAATAAACCACAAAAAATAGAATTAACATTTTGAACCGGGGTGTTATTTACTTTATATATTATACAATTATGTTTTTAAAATGTCACAGTTGGTTTGGTAGGTTCATTTCCAAAGCTATCAAAATATCCTCCTCGACCATTTTCATCAATATAAATAGCAGTCCAGTACGTTACTCGAAATCATGATGGACTTAAATTTACAATGAGTGCCGCTGGATATTCGATTTGTTTAGATAACGTATTTCACAAAGATATTCCAATAGCTTTTATTGCTCTAACACAGTCCCGAAGTACAACTTTTAAAATATCATCGCTACACATCACAAGTAGTTTCACTAAATAGTGTTAGTTCATACACTGTTCTGTTTTAGGTAAGATAGAAGAATGTAGATGATACGTTAAAAACTTTGCACACAGAATGCCTTTTGCTTTGCTGTTTTTAACGTAACTGCTATTTATATTGATGAAAATGGTCGAGGAGGATATTTTGATAGCTTTGGAAATGAACCTACCAAACCAACTGTGACATTTTAAAAACATAATTGTATAATATATAAAGTAAATAACACCCCGGTTCAAAATGTTAATTCTATTTTTTGTGGTTTATTCTGTATTGTATTTATTTATTTCACTCTACGAAGAAAAATATATTGTCTACTTTTTATACTACGAATCTTAAGAAAAATGACGCAATTGTAAAGTCACATGTAAAAAATATTATTAAACGAAAAGAAAAATGTAAATATTTTTTAATATACGTATAGTAAAACACATATTTTATTTATATGATTATTATTAAATACCTCCTATTATTATTATCAAGGTTACTTCAAATAAAATAAATAAAATTGAGTATAAGTATATTGTTTAATAAGAACATCAACTAAAGTGATTTACAGAGAAACAAGTTGCACATTATTCTTACACTTGCTTGGCTGATAAGGTTTCTACAATTCTTGTTGGTTTTTTATGTTTCATCCAAAACTGCAGGTGCAAGCAGTTTCTTAGTGCACTACCATTAACTTCGACAGGGTCATGATAAGTACAGTTTGACATATCAATGTTCAAATTCAATGTTTTCAGCTCAGGATATTCTTTTTCACTCACATTATCAACACTTTCCAAGTGAAATAATTTTTTAATCCACGGCACTTTTCAAGACCTTTACAAAATGATATACCTTCACTTGTACACAGCTGAAATATTATTCTTCAAATATGAGTAACATTGTATCAATTTGAAGTCTCCCATTTTAAATTATGAAAATTTTGTTTTAACCAATCCATTTGTTTTCGATACCCTCTCCCTAATTCTGTAATTTCACAAGACAGTTTTACTAAACAGCGGAATAAAAGACTAGCATCACACGACAATATACAAAATTCTCTCATAATAAATTCATGTGAAGAGATTTGAAACCTTGCATGTTAATGATGTACTGTCCTGAAGGCATTAATAAAGGTTTTTCTAATGAAAATTGTTCGTGAATAACTTCAGGTTTCAGTTGTGCAATGAATTCACTATTATGTACTAGTTCTCTACAGCTTTCGAAAAAATAACTAATAGAAATACTTACATGACCCTTTCGTTTGAAACTTTCATAGTACTCAAGAAAATTTTTATTACCATTCACTTCTTTCACCAAATGTTTTGATAGTACTTTCCCTATATTGCACTTAAATACACAGTTATTATGAGTGATCTTTAATTTGCAGTCATTACACCGAATGGGATTGTCCTTTAGATATGTTCGAAAAGTTTCTAGAACACATTCCTACACTATATAAACACTACCACAAAATGTACACAAAACTTTTCACTTTTTCACTTCACTTTCTTCTCACTTACTCCTGTGCTTTTCTGTCTTTTTCCAGTATCATATTAATTATAATTGACAAGTACACTTTTGCCATTCGCCAAAGACCATATTTCTTACTAACACATCATTATCAATCACTTCACAAAGATCTTTTTATATATGATAAAGTTCACTTAATGTAGATGATTGTAAAACAATTCTCCACACTGCTTTTCTGAAATGTTCTTCAATTTCTTCTCCTGTTAGCACCTCGCCTTTTAAATATCCTAATCACGCATGACCTGTTTGATTGTATTCATCATAGAAACAACCTTCGCATATCACAGGGGTTTGAAGATTCCCCTTCTTTAACGCTTCTTTAATACTGTTTTCATCTACCCATTGGTTTTTACACTTACATTTCAGAATTTTCACTTAATCACATACTTCAAATGTTCATCGTGTTGATGTTCCTGCTGTTCCTGCTGTTAGTGCGCCAGGTGAAGATTTCACTAATACCCTGATTGATTTCACCAAAGTTGATGTTCCTGTGACGATGCTTTTACTGCTGCTGCTGGTTGTACTGCAGGTGAAGATTTTACTATCACCCGCAAAGATTTCACCAATATTGATGATTCTGGTGATGCTGTTCTGCGGCTGCTGCTGCTCCTGTTGCTCTTAAGGATGTCTGCTTTATGTCCGTATTTCCATAGAACAAACGTTTCTTTGCAGAATATTTCACTCCATCTAGTACACGCCTCTTTCTTTTCTGCTCCTGCTGCTTCTTAGGAACTAAAGAAGAATAAACCTTTCTAATATCATCGTCTTCTTCATCCTCCTTCTTTACTATAGTAGAAGATGATGATAGTAATGGTGGTGACTTTGCTTTAGATATTTAGAAACTATAAATTGTTCCATCTTCTCCTTTATCTTCTTCGTCTTCTACATTATCAAGTAATGATAATATCTCCACTTCCAAGTCAACTTCTTCTATAGCTTGCTGATACTGCTTCTGCTGTTGCTTGGTCATGACTGCGAAACTTATGACTATTTATAATGTATACAACATCACCGCCCTCTATATATTGTAAACTTTATCAACCATCACGTGATAGTATAACAGATATCCTGATATCAACACGTCAACAGATAACTTCATATCAGTACGTCAACATATAATGTGATATCAGTAGGTCAACAGACAACATGATATCAATAGGTCAACAGTTAAGTTGATCACGTGACGGCTGCGATATTTTATAAAATTCTGGCATATACTACTGAGCTGACATATTCTGGCTCGAACTGACAACCCTTTAGTTCACGGTCACTAGCCTTAACCACTACGCCACAGAGTGCGTTGCGCTTTCGGACATTCACCAGCGTTTATTAGTCGAGCATTGAATGACAGTCTTCGCTTGCAAATTTGAAACCAATCTTGTGTTTTTGTTCACACTTTCTCGGTAATATCTGCTACATGACTATGTAATGCATATGTTGTATCTGTAACTCTTGCTTGTGTAATGTTTTATTTGAAAGAACATTGTCTTTAATCTCAGTTGGTGGTAACACTAGAGATATACACTGTTTCACAGAACGGAGAGAAATATCCGTTCTTTCCTCTGAATTTCCCCGTAAATTTCCCTATGTTGCCAAGTTTAACAGTTTTGGACTATTTTTTTCGATCATTTCTTCATGACTGTTTTTTCGTTATAGTTTCATCAAGAATTAATATTTTTGGAAATATTTGTTTTTACATTCCTTACTAGTAAAACAATTAAGTGAACACCAGAATCAAAGGAGAAAAAGGTTATTTGTAAAAAAAAATAAAAAAAAAATAAAAACCTGTCAAATAAAGACATGCAAAATTTTGTTTGAGCATCAGTGTATATAGTATGCCTTAGACACAGTAAGTTTAATTTTTTACCTATTAAGCTATGCTTTGCTAAGACTTTTGGGATAATATTTTACCCTAATAACACGGCTTATTTGAAATACCAATGCGCTTATTTCAGTTTATAAGTTTCGCAATACGCTATTTGAAAGTAGGGAACACACTTCACTCTTTTCTTTTTGCTTTAATGTATGGATGTGCAACTGTAACCCATACCGTACCTATGAATTGGTTGCTTTAATCAATCGAGAGCAGTATTGTAAACTAATTGATTCGTGTGGCTGTGGATTTTGGTAAATGCTATTTTCAATTTCTTTGTATTTGATTATTTCCTTGTACACAATAGGTGGAAGCTTTGTCACGTACTGTATCGTTTTCAGTTGTGCACATGCACAGAATGTGAAAAACTGTTTCTTATCCTAGCTATGCATGTAATATTGATCAAGAGTTTGCTGCCAGCATTTTGTCAGTTCTTATTTCGGTAGAAATGGGAAATATTTTGAGTGAATGGGAATTCCGAACCGTAATTGACAATTACATAAACGATTGAAATGTGGCGTAAGTCGTGGGATCAACTTAGTTTATATCTTCGGGATTCAGCCAACATAATTCCAACACTCTATACGGTTTTCTTTTAACTGGAAATTTAGTGCTGTCAGTACGACGCTGAAATTTTGACTGAAGAACCCGTGTTCAAATCTTTAGACTTCTGCTTTCTTTCTTTTGCTCCCAACATTCCTGAGAACTGTATGATGAATGCCTTTTATTAGCAAAATTACTGAAAATTCTCAGGTTGATATGGTTGCTTAGCTTTTCACAGGATTTTTTCGGAAAACCTTTAACAGTTAACGCTCATTTATTTCTATAGATCTGGTAGAAAATTTTGACTGAAATGTAAATTTTTCATTTTTAAGATAACAGTTATTCAGTAAATTTAAATCTAATTTAGAAATAGGAAAACGTAAATGTTACCTATATGAATTTCGCAGTTTGTGGTATAACATAGATTCGTTTCCATAATAGAAATACTTTCATGTATCTCGCTTATTGGTATTCTATGCATCCTAACTAAAGCTTTTAGATTATTTTAAATTCGTAATGTTTTTCTCTCTATTTCAGAGTATTTAACAATGTAAAAACTATGTTAATATCATATTAATATTTTTATTCTTGTACTGAGATCGGAAATCCTGCGTACCCATTTCAAACAAGTCAAGGGACTGTAACTTTTTAAAGTCTATCGTATTTTGAGACTCTCGAGATGAGACCAAGACAAGACCGAGACTAACGTGTCGAGACCCGAGACCAAGACGACACTGAGGTTTACAATCGAGACAGAGACCAAGACCAAGACTGACCTAAAAATTGGAGACGAGAACAAGATTGATGCCAGTCTCGTCTCGTCTCGATGCCATCCCTAATTACAATGGGATAAGTATTTGTATCAGAAAATTACTTTGTATAATTCGATGCAGCTCTTCATACAGGTCTTAAAGCGAACAAATAATTTTATCTAAAAATGGACTTGTGTGCTTTTGTTTGCTTGATCCTCAATTGAAGAGTTTAGTGGGAAAAGGGAGTATCCCTCATTTCTGTGGAAATAGAGTTAGCTATGCAATATGTAAGCTCACACAATCAGCTATCTGAAAGAGGAACGAGCAGGCCATTATCTGTCACATATTTCATACTCTAATTTATTTTATGTTTAAATATTGTATGTGAGGAGTAGGAGCAACCTACACAAAATGCTAAATATCTTAGAAATTCATTTCTGCAGGATAACCCTTTTTCACTAAGCCCTTGAATTACTGTATCATAAAAAAAAAGTTCAGGAACTGAGTTTTAGCTCACACATTTCTATATAGACAATTGTATAACTTACGTGAGTAGTGTATGCATCGAACATGATACAAATATGCTTGTTGAAGCAAAACGTGACCTAAGAGAAGTCCAGTGTTGAGTCATCTCTGGGGGAGATCATGAAGTCTATTACTGGAAGAATTACTCTTTCTTTTGCTCATAAAACACTTAATTCGATGGATTCCTATTACCAGGTACTTTAATTAGCAAATTGTTGCTTCGAGAAGGTTATTGTTCAAGATTAAGTTGAAGTTAAGAAATTTCTCCGAAAATGGCATGAAAATGTATCAAAACAATGTCATTACAAACGGATGTAGAAATGTGGATCCAGGAAAGGCTTATCTCGTACTGGATTTGAATTATTCGCCTGTTTTATTGGTATCCATGTGAAAGGGGGGAGGGTAAGAGATCGACAGTTCCTGAATTAGTACGGTAACTGCTGACAAGAACCCTTTATTGAAGAAAAATTCAATATTAAAATTACGTTTTGCGACAATCAAGATTTGATCGGAGTGAATACAAAGATTTTAAGAAGAGAAGATTTATAGAACTTTACAGGGAGACTACGGATCATTCCATATCAAATCAGCCAATTGTCTGGAACTTGAAGTTTCGGAAATCCGAAATTTTCTGTACAAATTAGTGTTATTAGTGAGGATCAAAAATATACAAAATTTCATTACGTTTTTTTTTTAGTTATAAATGGTTAAAAATAAATAAATCAACTGATTTTTTTACGCATTTTGAAACACTTAAAATCCCTAAACTTAAAAAGAAAACTATTTGTCCTAGACAGCTCAAACTTGCACCATCCGTTTCAGAATTTCAATAGTTGTAATTTGATGTATTATTTGACTTTATTAGACAAATCTTTATATATTTAAAAAAAAGTACAAATTTGTTTTTTGAATAACTCAAATCGAAAATTTTAATTTAAAAAAATATGGTCTATGTCCTTTTGATTAGAATGTATGTGCACAGGCATTACCGACTACGGTTAAGACACGTTTACTCTGAGCTGATATATATCTGAAGTTCAGATTGATTGAATACAAGTTGTTGAAAATACAACAGCAGCCATCATAATCTCCACGTCATTGTATCCTCCTACTCTTGATTTATTCCTAAGATCTAAAAGCTCATATTTTACTCCAATGCATTACTCACCAGCAAAACTCTACAATATAGACGAAATTTCTCGTTTGAAATTAATTTCTTTTCAAACTAAAATTCATATAATTAATCAGAAATAGTTTTTGTTAAAAGAAGCATTTCACCTCGTGCAAGTGATTATGAAAATTTCTTACGAAAAGAAACTATGCATTGAAGTGCCAAATTAATTGGCACGTCTACCCACTAAGATTGAGGTCCTCTTTTTGCCTTGATGACTGTGCGGTTCGATTCGGCATGGATTTTGTCAGGTGTCAACAGAACTACTGAAATAATGCTAGCTATGCCTACTGAGTGGCAAGTAACAAAGAGCTTTGGTTGGAGAGTAGTGCATCCTAAGAACGAATAGACTATTAGATTCCACATATTCTCAGAGAAGTGATAATGGATTACAGTCCGGACGCTTTACAAGTGCTCAAGTGTTTTCAAGTGCTCTTAAATTAATTATAATTCCGCTTTCGTGTTATAAGATAGCAAGATCAGTGCACCTGAACCCAGAACTTCTTGTTTCTGTGGAACAGGCAGAAAAAGACTTTTCCCATGATTGCCGGAGTTTTCCTTTATTTCTCGCAGTAACAGATATGAACAACTATTTATTTTTTATTTCCGCTACCAACAATCTCATTAGGTTAGTGCTGCAATTATACTTTCATTAATCTAATTACATTTAGAACAATAGCAACTCGAATTAGAGATCACTGTTTAGACATTTGGAAAAGTTCTTTGATATATCCCGTAATGTTTAAGAGAAATGTCAGTATTTGGAGTTATCGGCCGTAATCCTTGAAATACACTGGGTAATTTCTTTTACCTTATTAGAAGGTATTTCTCATTTTCGGTGTGATTCCGCACTTGCAGAAAGATTAAAAGTCTTTCTTATCGTAACAAGTCTAATGCAGGTCAAGTATTTGCTTCCGCCATGTTGATCACTTACATCAAATAAATATAATAATATTCTTCTAACGTTTTACAGTTATTTTTTTCTTCGTTTTTATTCCCTTTTGCTGCAACGCATGAAGTACTCATTTCGGTTTAAAAAAGAGCTATAAAAGTTATACAATCAAGGAATTTCGAACTTGCGACCTCACGCTCCTGAAAAAGAAAAACTCTCTTCCACTTGAGCCACCCAGTCTTGTAATAACGAAAAACATTTGCTGAAGTCGAACATAAGAATTACACTAGTTATCCTTAGGTAAATATATTTTATTTCTAAATTAGACATTTCTCATTCTGCCGACTGGAAATTGTCAGAAGTTTTGGGAATTGGACTAGTTTTAAGAAGAATAGCTTATTATTTAATTTCTTCTTCCATATCACTGTCTGCGCTCACGACTACTATAATAATAATAATAGAATATTCTAGAAACCTGTAGGCATAATACACTGTTACTTTTCGTAAACTAAATCAAGGGTTAGATAAGGATATTAATCATAACATGAACGTAACATTTATACATATAACGTTGCACTTATTGGGATTTTGAAACGTAATGTACATGATTAATTTTAAATATGGATTAGGTTTAGAGATTAGAAGTGCAACTGTTTTGGAGCAAATACATTCATAGGACCTGTTGCTAAACCTTACATGAGAATACAGTTTTGAGCACATATTTACTGTCTCGTAAAATTTAATACAAAACACACATTTTCAAGTGTCTACTCGTAATGTAAGAAAGACCATTTTATCAACAATGAGAGAATAGAAAAAGAAACAAATCGCGAGCTACAAAAGCTAATCATCCCATTTTGAATTCAAAATTATTTTTAAAAAATATTACTAGGGATGGGTGAGGATTCAAACTCAAGACCCTTTATTCCACACATCCAAAACCTAACCACTATGCCACGAGGGTATTGCGATCTAACACTTTTTGATAAACATTTATTACTGAATCGTTGATTGAAAGTCTTCACTTCGAAAGTTAAACGAGGTGTTATGTCTTTTTTCGCTCCTTTTCGGAAAAGATAATAGTTTTTGTCACATGATTATACGGCCCATGCATTATGTCTGTTATCTTTGTTTGCGTATTGTTTCATTTGAGTGAACATTTCTCTATTTTCAGATTCAGATAGTACCAAAGATATGGACTGACGGCAAGAGAAAAAATCCCTTCTCTTCCTCTTAATTTCCCTGTGAATTTCCCTATGTTGCCAAATTTCTGACTTTTTGACTTAGAAAATTCTCGACAATTTCTCAATATTTAGTTTTTTTTCTTTCTAGTTTCCTTATTAATAAATTTTTGTTACAAAATTTCAAGAAATATTAGGTTTTATATTCTTCACAAGTAAAACAATTAAGCGAACGCCAGAACCCAAGGAGAAAAATATTTTTTGTCAAAAATTGTCAAATAAAGACATGCGAAAAAAATGTTGAGCATGGGTGTACCTACAATCTTATATCCCCTCATGTCCGTCTGTCAACAACTTTTTATTTAGGAGCTACTAGGGCTACGAAGGTGGTTAAGTTGTTGTTCGGGAGGTCTCTGCGAAACTTCACCAACGACATACAAATAATCCAAATTTTACGCTCGCTCCGCCTCACTTGACTTTTATAAAAACAATATTGTTTTTATCGAATGTAGAGGTATATTTATGTGATATGTTATGCAGAATTTCCTCTGTATAAACTATGAAGTTCGTAAGGGAAACTTTATACAACATTTAGGCTTCAACAACAAGTGCTGAGGAGCCTTATACAATCGCTATGTCTGTCTGTCAACAACCTTTAAATAAGGAACTTCCAGGGCTACGAAGATAGTTGAGGTGTCCCGCGACTGAGCTTTGACTCGATTGTTTCCATATAAGTAGAAATACATATTGTCTCCATCTTTTCTATTGTACCGGTTAGTGTTGCAAAA
>JAGDQP010018368.1:20462-36691 GCA_022664845.1 Lepisma saccharinum | reverse complement strand
GTAATGTCTTTCAGACTCGCCTCACCTCTTTCTTAGATTTCTCAAAGTAGTTTCTTTTTCAGTGTAGGGAAGAGAACAAAGTAGCAAAGTGATAACTGATTCCAGGAATGCATCACACCATCAGCAAACAGATGCATTACCTCATAATATGTATTAACTCGAACAGCCTTTTGCTCTGAAGTCATGGCAGTTGGCACACATCGGGTGCAAACTCTAGTCATATGGAAATGATCATGGAGAATTGTGAAGGTCTTTCCACTTGAAATGTATAGGGCGCCATTGAACTGCCGTACTGTTATCCGCCGCTCTTAACCGGCAATCACATCAGCTGTTTTGATATTCACCAGTAGCGGCTAGTCGAGGGAAGTTAATGAAACTGCACTTCTTTCATTATTTCGTTAAATAAAGAAAGCTTATTACTGAAAGAAAATTAAATAGATATGATAAAATCCGAACAGAAAAACCTTTTCATTATTTTTCTTTTCAGTACTTTGTATCCTGCAGGAAGTAAAAATTCTGGCTCTGGAAGGCAGCGTAGTCTTTCGAATTTGACGATGTAGCTTTGTCCTTTTAAAAAGTTCAGCTGTAAGTGCTTCCTACGGCGGGGACAACTTAGCTTACTTTCGTTGAGCAGAGAAGTGAATTTCTTTCATTTGACGGACGAGGAACTTCTTGGTTGCCATGACAACCCAGACAAGGCAGGCTATTCTGGCCAGTGAAAGACAGGGTAGAGCGAAGCGGAGGGGAAGCCGTGTCGTCTGCTTCCTACGAAATAACTTCTCTTCCTTGTTTCCAACGCGCAAATGAAGTAAAGTTGTCCCCATCGTAGCAGCACTATGTGCGCCTGCGCGATTGTTCGTCTTTTTCTTTGCGGAATGAGAAATCTAATATATTTAAAGATATTTGTTTCTTCACTTTGAGCAAGGTGTACTGGTTTTGCTTTCTAAATTAAATATAAAGACAAATCTACTAAGAATGTACGTGCATGGTGCGTATTTGGGTTAGTAAACAGATTAGCAAAAAGGCTTCATGACTATTTTGAAATCTTGTTTGTTCTTTAAGGGGCTCAGAGTTTCTTTCGACATACATAAAGATTTTAGGAAAAAAAAAATATCCTTAGATAAGTATGCACGTCAACGGTGTAATAGGCCTCGTATCATGTGAGTTGACCAAGGCCCATAGTGCTAGTTAAAATGTTTTAGATCTGGTTTTTAAGTGCTAGCCTTAGGTGTAACAAAATGCACGCCGAGGGACGTCATTTCACAGACATGTGACGCGCTTAGGTCTTACCTGCCAGTTTTGATTAGTTTGTATTGATATTGACGTTCTGAACGAGAGGGTGAGCTTGCAAGGACAGGACCTACAGTTTTTTTTAAAAGTGGGCTCCCAACCAGTCCATTCAATAGACCCCGGAGGGAATTGATCCCGGGACCACGCGCACAGAAAGCGAGTGTGCCAATCTCTCGGCCACCTCAACTTCAAATATTACTCTAAAATTGTGTAACGGATCTGACCACCAGGTGCATATTGTTCGAATAATCAATCTTGAAGGAGAAAATAGGTTAAATTTGGGGAACTCTAAGAACGGAAAGTGGCAAGTATATTTTAAACACCCTATCCGATAATTTCATTAATGTGTTCTCTCTCTCAATTCATTACCTACCTGTAATATTGATAATGATTTGGGTGTACTTCTGTGATTGCACTTGCTGAAGATCCAGCCAGGCCCATCCTACTGCGCGGTTGAAAGTCTGTCTTCTTTGAATTCCTTAAACCAGCGTTCCACAAACTATTTTCAGGTGCGGACCAGTTTTAATAGTTGGTAGGTTTAACGGACCACATTTATACTGTTCCTGTTGTATCACCTCCATTGTTGGCAAGCAAATACGACATGAAATAGAAATGAAGGATCACTGCGAGTAACGGAAGATACTTCCACTACTGCTATTTACAGTTGATATGTGCAACTCGACCTTTTCAATTTTGACAATTGCAAAACCAAAATTTTCATACAATCCTCCCAAAAAAAATCAGTCTCAGTCTTTATTGAACAGCCCTTGTATATTCTATATTCCAGGTATATATCTGGCTGTATGGAGAAGTACGACTGCTCGAAAAAAAGAATTGTTAGCAGTGAGCACAGCAATATTACAAACATTTTTAAATGTTTATTTAAAAAGCTTTATTATAACAGATACGGTAACTCAAATTTGTTGATAAATTTTAATGGGCACTGCGAATATAACACTGAACTTCAACACAGAACTCAGGCGTTAATGAATTTTCCCTCTGCGTGACAAGTTTTTCGGAAGTCTTTGTAAGGGCCTTTATGTTAAAGATCGACGATTTCTCAAAAGAATAACATTGCTGGGGCTTCTCCATTTATCATATGGAAGGGGAAATCTCGCCTCGCCTGTCACCAGCAGCAGTCGCAGAAGAAATGAGGTTCTTCAAATCCTTTCTTGCA
Source organism: Lepisma saccharinum (assembly GCA_022664845.1). Classification (NCBI taxonomy): domain Eukaryota; kingdom Metazoa; phylum Arthropoda; class Insecta; order Zygentoma; family Lepismatidae; genus Lepisma; species Lepisma saccharinum. The sequence goes on along the minus strand of JAGDQP010018368.1, from coordinate 34,224 downwards.
TCATCTCTTCTCTGTACCTACATTTTCCAGCACGTTTCTCACTGGCACCCTCACACGCATACGAGGGGGGATCGTAAAGTTTTAATTATCACTCGAAAGTTATTGAGCTATGTGTATGGAATTTTGCAAGTGTATTTACTGGTCCCTATGTACATGACGGAGGAAAAAATAACTCCTTGTGTCCTTTCGTTTCTTTTCACGTTGTACTAGTCGTCAGTAATCTGCAAGATGGAGAAGATTGAGAGTCGCAGCGAGGTAAAGTTACTGCATTTGAAGGTGAACATGATGAAATGATGGCTCTTTATGGGAATAATTGCCCGTGACATGACACTGTTGTGAGGTGGAAAAGTAATTTCCAAACTGGCCACATGTCTGTCCCAGACGAGCCAAGGACTGGAACACTATCCCTCACGGACGATGCGGCCAGGCACAATGAAGAAAATGATGGATTTCTCCTGGAAGACGAGCGAGCAACCATACCAATGATCGTCAGGGAAATTGGATTTCCGTATGGTAGTGCGTGGAAAATTATTCACGACTCATGTCTAGGGTGACTGAACGGTGTGTTCACCAAAGGTGTTCGCTTCCATGCCTAGTCAAGTCGCAGTTGAGAAATCAAGGTACTGTGGCTTTGAAATCTTGCAGTTTTTTTTCTCTTCTCCGATCATGCCGTAACTTCCGTAAGTAACATTTTGTTGTTTCCAGAGTTGAAGAATGCATTGCTGGTTCAGCGATTTAACGACAAAAATGACGTCATTCAACTAATGGGACAGTGGTTTTCAGCGGAATCTACTTACAGTCTTCTACAATGATGGCTTGCGGAAGGTCAAGAAATGACACAGAGTTAAGTTTTTCTCCGTCATGTACATAAGGACCACTAAATATATGATAGAGAGTATTGTGACTGGAATATGCAGCGAGAACCCGTCATCCACGCGCGTGTGTCATTACACAAGCTGTAAGGAAAGCTTCCAAATGGCTGTGGTTCAGTAGATAGAACAGCGGTATGCTGAGTAGCCGACCAGTGTTCGAATCCCAGCGGGGTCATTTAAAAAAAACATTTCTATATGGTCATATTTATTATTAATATATGCACTGCTTTTTGTTAGGTTAAATTAGATTAGATTAGGTTATGGTACGTCGTGTCAGGTTAGCTTTGGTTCAGTTTTACACACACACAAAAATAAAAGACCTGGTAAATCCAGCTACATTTGCATTGCTAAATTGTATTGTTAAAATTTATAGTAACGATAATTGTGCTACGATATCTGGTATTGTTGTCTAATTCTGAATCCTAAACAATTGATAAATATTATATTGCTGGGAAAATCTCTGTATGACTAGTTTAACCATATCCCTTCATTTTGACAATACATAGCTAGTAGCTAGGTTGACAATACATTTATTGCTGTTCGAATAATACTGTATGATCGTTGGATGCGCATGCGCAGAAAATGGATAAATATAGTCACTATAACTATACTGTTAGCTGGGACATTGTGTGCTTGTGTATGCTTTGTTTGTTCGAGAGAAATTATAAGATTGTGTGAGTAGAATAGTTTATCTGTGGTTGTAGCTAACGATGACGAGGAAAATTGAATATCTTGGGGATTTACGTGCTTACTTGAAAATTTTAACGGTGAGTGTAAAGTAGGCCAAGCATGTTGTTGTTTATGAATGACCCACCAATTGAAGCATATGAGCACAATGTTTACGTCAGTTACATAAGATGATCTTCAAGCAATGGTGACAACAACAATAATATATCGTACCAATAAAATAATATGGTTGGAGTAACCATAAAATCCTATTTGTCGTACGTAGTTGACATTGGAACAGCAAGACTACGGCTTGCAAATACAAGTCTCGCTAATCGTGTATTGTGATTGTGACAATACACATGGTTAGGTGTATTGTCATGGTACTGTCCATGTGTACTTTCATAATGACAATGCACGACTCATAGTATTGCTGTCCCAATTTCAACTATGACAAATAGGATTGTATAGTTACTCCAGCCATGTTATTTTCTTGCCTGGTTGTTTTATATTATTATTATTATTACACATCAAGTTCACATATTCCAGGTGCGAGACGCTCGTACACATTTACTAGTGACGTTACAGCAGAAAAGTCCTTTACATTAGATTAGCTTCTTCCATTTTAAGCTTCCATATTGCCGCCTACAATGCATCTACAAAGATGCTGACTTTGGATTTTAAATCTGTGTTGTCCACCTGGATTTATCTGGTCGTTTTTGCAGTATAAGTACAGATCCTTTTAGCAGGATTAGCTTGTCCATTATTTTAATTTTCAACCTTCCCTTAGGGTGTTTTGTTATAATATATGCATTCCTGTGAAATTGGCCATATCATATGTAGATTTTTATTGTTTTTTTCTTCACCTTCGTTTCCGCTACCTTTAGCAACCTGTGATTTAGTGCTACAGCCTTTTATAACAGTATTTCTGTACTATAGGCACTTTACTGCATTGCCCTCCTGATTAAGGCTCAACCCCAGTAGGTTTTCCCGCCTTTTTCGTTTTATGTTAATTATTCAAATTACAGTACAGGAAAACAAATTAACTTTCACAAAACAAAGTTCGTTTCATCCTTCAATAATGAGTACAATTAGTTTTAATAAAACATTAATAGTAAAGTTAGGATTGCGTGGACACACTTTTGGGAAAGAATAATGTCCCAACAGTGTCTGCACACAATCCTGCAGTTACTACTAGCATTTAATTAAAACTAATTGTACTTATTATTGAAGGACGAAACGAACTTTTGTACGTGAAAGTTAATTTCTGTTTTCCTGTACTGTAATTTGAATAATTAACGTAAAAAGAAAAAGGCGGGAAAACTCACTGGAATTGAGCCTTAACGTCCTGAGATTCAGCCAGATTCCCAAAATTCCCATACACACCCCAACTTTAATTTTTCTTTTACGGTTCAAATTCTATTGAAGCTATGCAAATCTCTATTTAAACATGCTATAGGCCTATCCCCAATTTTGTTTTTCACCCCGCAAACTGGAAATCCTGGCAGATGCCTGTTATAGACGGAACGGTTTCCAACTTGTAACGTCTGTATTGGTCATTTCTGCGGACCTATTCCGAAGAAGTCAATACGTGAGTCTGACCACAGAATAAAACTAGATACGAAACTCTGTATATTACCCATAGTATATAAAAAAAAACTCGTGGTGCCATCTGTCGACTTGTCTGCAAGTCTATATAATAAGGTCTCTTGAGGTCACAGTGTTGCAGGATCAACATATGAAATATTCCCTTCACATGTGTTCGCTAGTATCGAGGTTGTATGCGAAATCTGTCTCAACATAGATAGTAATATTTTCGAAAGTCAGAAAAATACACGATTTAATCGCGTGTGTAATTAAAAAAAACATACCTGACCTTACCTAACCTCCACGTGCCCTTGGTCACTAATTTTATTAAATTTACTAATTTTATTAAATATATAAAAGATGAAAGTTATTTTCCTGTAGAAAATACAAAGAAAACTACACCAAGATTCGATCCTGGGTTTTTCGTATTAGCTTTCCAACATGCTACCAATACACCAAATTGGCAATTGGAAATCACCCGCATACTGTAAGTCATTGGCTGCATTCAGCGCGGTGAGTGGCTCAGTGAGAGTGATCTCCAGTGAGTAAGAGATCACAGCGGATCCTTCGGATGCAAAATTTCGTTTATGTTCAACAAACAGTTGAATTTTATAAAGCGTATGGTTGAAGTTACACGAACAATTGAATATCGCATAGCACAAAGAGTAGTAAACATGATGCGTCGGGAAGATGTGAGGCATATGTTACCGTTTTAAAACGCTAACGTAGATCTAACATCTTACCAGACTGAAGCTGCAAGTGCACTTCATGACTTGTAGGTATTTCATAATAATTACTATTAAATTCGTAAGTGACAGTATAGACCTCTCCGCCGGAAGCCATATTGCAGTCGCACTAACTGCATTTCCGAGAGGTCCGCCTCACAAGTGAGCGCGAAAATCGTAGCTCACAAAGATGGCGTTGGCTCAATGTAAGCCGGAAGTTCTCAGTGGCATTCGAACGACAAATTCAGTGATCCCTCACCGCGCTGAATGCCACCATTTACTAATAAGTAATACGCCTGCGCGAAAATGGTCATGCCTTAATAGGGCGTTCTGTATTGAGACACTAGTGTATGCGAAAACATCGTTGCTAAGTTCTGTCGGCAGCCGCACTGGACTGACGTAACGACTTATAGGGAATATCCGCCCCCGAGTGAGTCTAGGGTGTCCAGACATACTCTTTTAGAGGTTCAGATACTATATACTCTTTTCTGTCCGAAAACATCTCCAATTATACTGTTTTCCTTATCTTTATAACTGTTAACGTATTTTGTAATTGAATGTCTTGTAATTTCCGAATGCAAGAATTGTAGTTAAAATTTAAACATCATCCAATCTAATGATAGAAAGAGTGTTCTTACTGGACTTTCAAGTGAATTTTTGACTGTAAAGCTTGTGTGTCAATTTCACCAGATCCCCTGAATTGCTGTAGCGATTTAACGTTTTTTTCTGGTGATTTTTGTAGCATCTCGAAGAACGTTAGATTACACTATGAGGGAAGATGATTAAATTACGACGTAGGCTAGAAGAATGTAAAAATAAAAAAGCAGCAGCTTACAATTATCGAATCAATAAAGGAAGTTGAAGCAGCTTTGGATTGGAATATTTATGAAAAACTGAAAGGCAGGATCAAAAGTTTCTTTTCTACGTTTTGAACTTCTGAGGAGCCACAGGGACAGAATATAATAAACAACCTTTTGTTTTCATTTTGTGCCTGCTTTTAAATTAATTTAAGGCTTTCTGTCATCTTTCGTTCAGGCTGGGTTGGGGTAGGCTGAGGATGATGAAGGTATCAGCCAGGGCTTTACTTAAGGTGAAACTGAGGGAAATGATTAAATGGGAAACCCTAAAAAAAAAAAACTTCAGTCAAAATGGTCGCAAGCCATCCGTTACTGATCCGAAGTCCGCGACATTACTGCCTGGACCACAACCCCAACAGCACACAAACGTGTTTTGAACGTTGATTTTTGGTTTATTTCGTTGATTAATCGTTATCGGTTGAAAAAAAGTACGTTTAATTTTAACCCATTTCTCAACAAAGACTTGATATTGTTGTTAAAATGTTACTTTAACGTGGATTCAACTACTTTCAACTATGTGTATATATTTCGTTTTATGGAATTCTTTATAATTTAATTTAATACAATTTGTAATTAAAAGCTAATTGAATGCCATCAACTATTATTTTGTATCCTCATTTACATGTTGAAAGCACGTTGAATTTCAACCTATTTTCCAACGAAAATTTAGTTTCGTTGATAGGACGTTAATATGACGTGTTTTTAACTGTTAAACTGTAGTATATTATTTTTCCAAGTTAATTGCATAAAAATGTTTTAAAGTGAGTAGAATAAAATTAAAGAACAAAAAAGAGTATGCAATATAGAAGATAAACAATATTAAATTTATTAAACATTTTTTTATAAAACTTAATGACTATTATGGTCGAAAACTTTATTGACATCTTAGCCAATGAAAATTAATAATTTCCCGCAATGGCATTTCTCGGCGGTATCACGTGATCTTAGACTTGTGCTGCCATCTGACGAGTAGTCCGGAGGACGGGAATTTTTTTATATTATGCACAGTACAGCAAGATTCACATCTTATTATTTACTTCGACGACACCTTATACCAGACAAGGCGGCCTATGCGACAGATGGCATCAGGAGTTCCTTTTGATACTATGGACAATACATGGATATAAATACGGTAGACGGATTGACTGGCCCAATACAATTAAGTTCGATCAACTTGACACCGGTTTTCGATTAATCTTGCCTAATGAATTGGGATTTACTTGCGTCTTATTGGTTGCCCTATGCCTAGGTGTGTGGAAGCAAAGAATTGATGAAAATCTAGTTAAGAAAGAAAGCATGGATCTAAATACGGGAGACGTATCTACTTCTAGCGACCCGAAATTGAAGCCAGTACAAGCCATGAGTACCTGGCAGGTGTAATTGATTAAAAACAACTGAACATCACGTTCCGTAAAATACCATATTTAAAATATTCTAATCTTGCTCCTCTCTTCCTTAGCTAGGTCTTCATCATCCATTCTTTGCTTCCACATACCCAGGCATAGGCCAACCAATGAAACGCAAGTTAATCCCATTTCACCAGGCAAGATTAATCGAAAACTGGCGTCAAGTTGACCCAGCTTAATTGAATTGGACCAGTCCGTCTACCGTATTTACATCCATGGAAAGAGAGGAGAAAGATTGGAATATTTTAAATGTGGTATTGTACGGAACGTGATGTTCAGTTTTTTTAAAAATCAATTACCCCTGTCAGGTACTCATGGCTTATGCTGACTTCAGTTTCGGGTCGCTAGAAGTAGATCCGTCTCCCATATTTAGATCTCATGACCCGAGTGATTCTGACCCGATCTAACAAGTTTGGGATCACTACCTAAAAAAATTCTATAGAGGAAGACTTTCTTCGTTCTGTGTGCATTAATCAGTGTCATACTACGAAAGTTTTAATGATTCATGATCTGGGTCAATTTCCGATTATGGATTTTTTTTTCAAGGCTTATTGTCTTTTATTCCGTTCCTACCATATAGACTCAATGCAAGTACCGAGTTCCGTTCGTACAAAAAGATTAAAAAGAAAGCATTAACTAATAATATGGTGCTAATATAGGCAAACAGTGCAAAGGCAAGATATCAAAGTGAGAACAGATGCGCCATTAGCACGAAGCCAAGATTGATAACACCTCTACACACACAATTGGCCTCAAGATAATCACAAAAGCTCTCTCTGGGATACTTCAAAATACTCAACCTCCCTTATTCCAAAAACACTCTCTTTTCTAGGGTTGTAACATGCATCAAAAAGACTCTTTGCCTTTGCGTTTATTTTCCAATGCCCTGTTGAGCGATGTTGTTACGGCTCGTTGCAGGTTCTCATTAAAAGGTGCGGATGGAAGGAAGAAGCGAAAGGCGTCTTCCAACTGAAATACTAAATTATCGAAGGAGACGATGGAAAGAGAGAGCGAATAGACTGTTTAATTCCGCACCATTTCTAAAAAAGAACTTCAAGAATATTTTTTCCTTTCGTTTTTTTTATTGAACTTTTTATTAAAGGCTGGGCTGCATGAGGAAAAAGCTATTAAAAACGAAAGAAATCGAAATTTCGTTCTCGCCCGGGTTTCCTTTACATAGCAAAAGTTCACAACCATGATGGATGCCACCTAAAATTTTAATGTTTTCTTCAAAAGCAAATCTGTTCCGATAAAAACATTTAGCTGTACTTAACGATACTGGTGTAATCGACTACAAAACCTACGTACGTTTATAGAACTAACTATAGATTGTCAGACTTGACGTCATTGACTCAACCAAGGATATTAGGATTAGATGATAGATTAAAATCGAAAAACGTAAATCTGAACGTACAAACTTTAGGTTCCCATGTTGGTGTGCTCATCCAGAATTTGGGAGAGTGCTATTTATTCGTATCTTTACATATTGATATGCTAATTTGGTTAATTATATACTGTTAATTAAAAACACAAAAATGAGTAAAACCTTGGTTTTACAAGCTGATTGCTTGTATTTGAAGTATTTTCCACTATTTTAAATTGTTGCTGTTCATACCAAAATGGCACACTAACGCTGTTATACTCGGATTGAAGTTTTTCAATTTTGGCCGATCATCTAATTTCTAATTACCTTGGTTGAGTCAATGACCTCACGTCTGACACAGCCTATAGCTAGTTCTATAAACTTGCTTAACTACATATGTACATTTACATCCGTATTCAGAAACGTTTTTTTTCAACTGACTAGCGCTGTGCTAACGAGTGATTAACAATCTTTTAACATTGGTAGTAAATCGTTAGTACAGCGTTAGTTAATAATAATAAAAAAAAGTTTCTGAATACGACTGTTTTTTGTGTAATCCAGGATGAACCAACCTTGCTGTTCTAATTCAGTTTTTATGTTTGTTTTATCTGTGTGAACCGTTTGTCGATTTATATCTTAACTATTGAGTGAGTCACATACTGAACTTCGCATTTATAATGGTACAGCTATAGACAAATGTTTTGTCACATGTCTTTAGAAAATATTTCCCAATTTCGTAGCGATTTCCCTCGCGTAGGGAAATTTCCTGTGGTAGAGAGAAGTTCCCTGTCGTTCCAAAATTTAAACGTAATTCGACACTAAAAAGTAGTGCAGATGAATTAGGATGGACATTGTAATTGTGTTCATAAATACATATGGAATTACAAGCTAAAGTATTTTAAAATAATCATAATTCTTAATTAAACACGGAATGACGTTATCAGTTCATGATCTTACCGTAAAAGCAAATAAAATGCGAAAGGTAGCACTGTTTAGTAGGCTGTTTGAGTGGTGCCGATCCAGGTGGTCGTGTTGACTAGTGCGGTGGTCTGGCTACTCAAGGATCGCGGGTTTGAATACTACCTCGGGCATGGATGTGACTTTAACAGTGCTGTCAGTAGTTTAGGTAAATCAGTAAGATAAACGCATAACGAAAGGTCAAAATCGTATAATGAAACGAAATGTAACAGAAAATTAAATAAATGAGACTGTTTTTGTAAAAAAGTGGTTATCGTGCTGAGTTTATAATAAAATTTAATTTTGTCACGGGTTCAAACCCAGGTCGTCGGTAATATTTTTTTCAATCGTAGATTAATATTCATAATCTTCACTTTTATTATTTCGTCGTTTTGTATTTAATCCACGCGAGATATTTTTTATGTTTTACCACCAACTCAACAGGCTTTGCAAGAAACTTTTCACTTATAGAGTTATAATAACTAGAGGTAGCATCAGGCTGTTTTCTGTTCGAGGGGAGTGAAGCAAATAGATGGAAGGGACGAGGCGCTACAACCACATTGAATGGCCCAATATTTAGAGGCCCTCTTTTCCGAGTATTGCCTTCTCATTCTTTCTTATGGGAAGAGAAAGTTAGTAATGGGAAGCGCGCATATCAGATGAGGTCTCCAAAATAGCTATCGCTGTTCGAAAAAATAGCTATTTCGCAGTAAATTGACAATTAGAAAATGCAGAGGAGCACAACGACTACTTCAGTTTTACTAAAGAGGCAGTCCTCACAGTACTCCGTATAAAGGGACTAATGGGGCCACATAATATGGCTGCCGCTGAACCTTAATTTGGCTTCATGTGACGTCATATATATTCCCTCTATGTTTTCACTATTACTAGTAGGGAAAGTTATTTTTAAAATTGAAATAAAATGTAAAAAAAAACAACAAAAAAAACCGATAACATGAAATATGTTTAAAGTATTCAAGAATAAAACAAATTACTGATTATTATTCTTAATTGAACAATAGTTGGTAATGTCGCTACTCTCCCGATAATGATAGAAACTAATGGAAATCATAGTTTTACTACGTATGCCTACGTCACATAAGACTGGTACCTATCAACAGCTGCTTGTTATTGGCTGCTGGTAACAACATCAAGTAGAAGTGCTGGAAGTTCACACTTGGGTTGCCATCGCTGGCATTAAATGCTGCTGGTCGCGATGATACAGAGTGATCTATATAAATCTTTACTATATCAATGACTTATTTATTACTCCTTCTGGAAGTGACTGTAAATTTTAAATTGTATGTTATTGTTGAATTGGCTCCATCAGAATTGTAACTGAAAATAAACTCGGCATTTTTATGACAATAATTGTGTACGTGCAAAAGTTCTTCCCGTTATATGTGTTCATATATAAACGAAAACAACACAAAACGGAACTTGCCTAGGACTGTGTATTATCGCCATCGCAATCAATGCCCTCTTCCAATCTTTCTGGTAGGAGGTGAATCCCAGTGCCATAAAGGTAATGAGGTTTGGAGTCGAAGAACTGGTGTACGGCAGTTTTCACAGCCTCCACATCATCAAAGATTTTCGGAGATAAAGATTTCTGCAAAACGCGAAACAGATGGTGGTCTGAGGACTGTGGAGGCTAAGTCAGGGATGGGTGATCTCCTAACCAAAGTTTTGATGGATTACGACAGCAACATGTGGCCTGGTGTTATCATGATGAAGGTTGACTCCTTCGCGATTGACGAGGCCTGGGCGTTTCGATCGCAATTCGGTTCACAGTCTGTCTACCTGTCGACAGTAGAAGGTAACATTGATGGTTTGGTTAGGTTTCAGGACTTCCCTTGACATCCTACCGAACACTTAATATCACCTTCTTGGGATGAAGTAGTTTCGACATCTATGGAGGTTTTAGGAACGCGACACATAGTCCTTTGACGCTTTTCACTTCGCAACAGAACTCACTTCTCTTCACCTGTGACAATGCATGTCAACAGCCGGTCATTTTTATACCGGGTAAGCATGGAAACAGGTCACGACGCGCAACTCCCGTTGAGTTTCTCTCTGTTGATGTGGAACTTAACGTTCGAACTTTGTGATGAAACACAGGGATTCTAGGCATCTTTAACTATTTTCCTGTGTTCCTGGAACTTTTCTGCTAATTTCTCTACCATTGGATTCGGGTTGTTTTGTATGGTTTGGTCGAGATCCTCTTCGGAAAACACTGATGGATGTCCAGACTGTCGTTGAATGTCTATCTCCGTTCCTGAATTTTCGAAACGCATCAACAAGATACGCAGTTCCTGTCTGCTCGTCCAAACTCACTGCTTGTGCCTGTTGCTGCTTTAATGTTCCCCTGATTACGTGTCTATCGATTCACGCACTGACAGCGCCATTTATGAGGTCAGTATTCCGCTAAACTGTGAGATGTCAAAATGGGTAGACATTTTGTACTTAACCAATATTTAATTCCTGTCTTTATCAAATCATTTTACTACTGGGAGAACAATATGGTACTTGATTGTAAATATAAGTTTTTAAAGTAAATTTGATTACATGTTACAATTTAATATAGTTTTTGTCTTACCGCGGGCCGCACAACATTATACTACGGGCTGCATGCGACACGCGGGCATGTTGTACTCCATGCCTGCACTAGATCAATCAGACACTTTAGTGGCTCCTCAGTACCCTTTATGTTTCAGGATCAAAGTTGAGGGAGTTAATTCAAGCTTCTGGAAGTTTAATACATAATAAATTTTATATAAACGCTGTTCTTTTTTAGTGTTTATTTTTAGAATTTTGGTTTTACGCTAACTCTCTACGCGTATAGCACACTTTGTTGTTTGGAACATTACGTTCGCACAAGTAGATGATTTTTGATGTCTGATTATTAGCTTTGATAAATTAACCATGAACAGTTCGTTATTTTTCAAAGGTCAGGGATGACTCCCTTTTCTATTTTACGTTTAGGGGTAAAATAATTTATAAACCACATGCTTATTGCAATATACTCAAAATTGAAATGAAAAATGTCACAAATCATGAAGTTTATACATTGATTAAAAGATGGCAGTAAAATAGATGCATTAGTAATGATGTTTATAATAGCATGTAGTGTATTCATTTAGTAAAAGATGTCACTAGTAATGTAGATGCTCTTTAAGTGGTTCAATTAAACATATATCATTGACATTCATTTAAAATAGTATTCCATGCGTTTGAACAAACACAGTTGTCACATTTTCGCGATAGCGCACATATATAATTATAATTAGCCCAGTTCAGAGCTAAATAGATCTAACCACCTCTGCAATTTTTAATCTGACTTTTATTTTTTAAATTTTTTTATGGCCTTTTGGCATCCTTGGCTCAGGCGGAGGTGGGTAGGTAGAGAATGGGGAAGGTATTGATCAGGGCATTACTTAAGGTGCCGTCCCGGCGTTCGCTAATATAACGCTAATACAGAATTAACAATAATCAATATTTTTTCATGTTATCAGAATATAGCACTTATGCAGAAATAAGCTATTAATTTTGATATAGCTAGAAGAGAAAAAATCATCAGGGATTCCGCCAGAATTTTCAGTTTGGAGTGTAAACTTAAAATTGGGAAGGTTTTTAGTAGAGTTCGCATATATCGGTTTTTAACGGTAATTTTTTTAAGTTGGGGCTGGTTTCGAGAATTTTGGAGGACCACCCCACGAGGGGATCTAGCAGAATCACTAATTGGTATTCAAATTTGTTAAAATTACATGGGAAACGTAATGGTGAGAGTAGTTAAGTTCTGAGGATAAAATAAAAAAATAAACTATTTATTTTACACAAGAGGCCATTGCAGTTTTATCAACCGTGCTAAAAAAAAATATATTTTGTATTTTTCGGCCAGTTTAGTAACTAATGGCTTTGGCCTGTCTCGAGTCCATTAGTTGTCAAGTCTCTAAAATCCACAAACATCCATGCCCCGGCCGGGATTCGAACCCAGGGCCCTAGATTATCAACTATGCTGTTAAGAAGCATATTTTTAAAGGAATATTCGGATCTCTTTTATATTGTAATCACTTCTTGGATATAGCGCTTTCTCATATTTGATACGATCTAAAATAACGAAACCTAACAGAGCCTACCTCAGCCACCGTAGCATATCGAATCTTAGCCAAAAGAGGAAAAAAATATGAAATTACATTGACAAAAGGAGTAGAAGGAATCAGTGATTCCGCCAGATCCCCCGTGTGGAGGTGTCGTCCCAAAAATCTTGAGTGTACCCCAATTAAAAAATTTACGGTCAAAAATCGATAGAATCCGTACAATACACCACTTATACCCTCATAATGTTGATTTTATGCCCACCAAAAAACTGAAAATCCGGGCGTAATTCTTGGAAGGGATATGAAGTTATTACAATATAGATTATTACTTATTTAATATTTTAACTTTTGCAACAGGGCTTCGTTCACTCGTCATTGACGCCCAGTGATTCTGCTAGAACCCCCTGTTGGTGTGCCACTCGCCAAAATTCTCGAGTATCCCCCAACATTAAAATTGTTATAATAAAAAATCGGTATTGTGGCGAAATAGGATTACGTCTTACCCACCCTATCCTAGATTTTGCTTCACCTTAAGTTTTGACCCACGATTGGAGCGAGACTCCTAGTTTGAGTAACGTTAAAATACAAGAGAAATAGTATAAAGCCTGTTGAAAGAATATTTGTCGATTCCCTGCTTAGCAACGTCGAAATTCAGAAATATGACAGCAACTTAGCAAGGTCAGTTGTTAGCTGTCAAGGAAGCTTGTCATGAATGTGGTAGAGATTAAATATGAAAAGTCCTGTTTTACGCAATTCAGGAAGGATGAGTATGTACAAGCAGAGGAAGACAATATCATAGGACGGGCTAGATAAGATCAAAACAGACATTCTCAAGGAGAGTTTGTGGTCAAGTGATGCGTAGTAACAGTTACTCAACACCCCAAAACATCCTCTCCTCAATTCCTATCTTTTTACCAAATATGGCATCGTGTGATATTTGCGAGAAGGCTACGTGTTCATGGTGAAACGTCGAGATTGTGGAAGTAAGCCTTCCGGGGCGTTAACGCGAGGCCCCCTATATAAGGCCTAAGGTCGTGAATTTTAGAAGGAATATCACCCCAGGAGACTGAGAGTGAGTTGTTAGTCGACATCTATACGTGAACTTAGAATTCTCAACTATTCTATCAGGTTAGTAAAGTTTATTTTAGAACTTAGAATTTCCAGTAGATGAAACACACTTTATCCCCAGAGTTGTAACATGTCCTATTTTCATGTTTTCGTGCAACTATCCA
>JAGDQP010018367.1:10801-36691 GCA_022664845.1 Lepisma saccharinum | reverse complement strand
AAATTACCGTTCGTGACCATAAAGTTTTCCGTAAATAACACAAACAATGCAAATTTAAATAGTAATGTTTTGTTCATGTTATTTTTAAATTGCCGGACTTTTTCAAGAAAAAGACAAATGCCGACCTGACATTGCTTAGAATGTTAAAAACCGAACGGTTGGTAACCCTGGCTGTACTTAATATTACTGGAGTTGTAGATGAATATTTGATTCCAGATACAAGACAAAACAGTTAACATTTTGAATTTGAATTTACTCTTATTTATAGCCTTTAGGTAACTTTGGCTCAGGACGGGAAAGGATAGGAGAAACGATACTGGAATGAAGTTGACCAGGACCTAGTTTGATGGTTCCATTCCGGCATTTGCCTGGTAAAACTGAGGGAAAACCTAAAAAACTCAGTTCCCAGGACTTTCTATTACAAATCCAACGCTGTAGCAACTGAGCTACGGTCGCTCTGTAACAGTTAACCTTGTTCGTCAATTTTTGGTTTAGTCCAATGGACCAAATTTCACTTCTTAGGTTCTTTTTACGCTTAACGTCGCTATGTGGCCCGTTTTCCTTATGAGTTATAAACTAAAAGTTTGGTTCCCTTTGGATTAAACTGGAAGTGGACAAATGAGGTTAACTCTTCTATTTTTGCGTTTGCTTTCAGATACTAACTAGATTTGTAATGCAATCCAGCGTTTCAGTATGTTACGGTACAGCTCAGTAGTTTTGACCAATCGACAAATTTCAAATCATCTCTATTGAGGTTCGTCTCATTCTCTGATTGAGACAGTGAACAAAACGTTTATTACCGGTACCCATATATTTATGTATGCTTCGCTCCGCTTCACTCAGCTCCTTTACTTTTGCGATAAAAGATGCAGAACGTTTCGGAGCTTTAATGGGTCCCTTTGTCAACGGATACTTACAGTAAACATAAAACAAAGTCTTGAAATACTATCGGTGTTACTTTTCATAAATTATCGGTATTGGTTTTTCGATCCATTTCCAGTGTTGGCTACATTTTTAATAGTAGGGGCTGTTGAGAACCACAGTTGTGTAAGTAAGCAACTGTGAACAATTTTGAATTCTTTAGAATTAAATGTACATATTTCGACATTTTCATTTATTTCGCTTCAGAATTGGTGTATATTGAGAATAATGTTTACTATATATAAAAAATATGATGTTAATATGTATTGTATCTCTAACCACTACGATTGACTTACATAACTTTGTTTCTCAGCTCCCGCTCCCCCCCCCCCCCCCCAATATAATAAGTATTGTTAATGAGGACCAGTTTTGCATCTGGAATTATGTATTAATTCTTTTGTTGTGTGATTCGCTTCAACTACATGCTTGGATAGCCCGCATGTTTGTTTTTAAAGTGCAATTTCATATACGTCTATAAGTAAGATGTTTACCTAAGTCAGAGAATGGTCTGTTGATCGTTTTTTTTTTTTTTCATGATTTTGTGATTGGTTTTAAAATGCTAATGTGAGCAAGGCTAGTTTACTGATCAAGGATTATGCCCTTGTCTCAACAAGCAGTTTAAAAAGAAAGGAAGTTTATTATTTCGTGATAAACATTAAGACCATTATGATCATAGTAATCATTTGGCTCGATAAAGGAAAGGAAATGATGTGTGCTTCTCCAATATGTCGTAAAAGAAAGATTCTCTGAGTAATTCCCTTTGTGTTATATTGCAGGCAAGGAAGGTCTTTGCCCCTTCATGGAAAAGAACAAGCCCAATATTGGAGTTCGTAAGCGTGAAGCTGTTGATGGTGAAACTGACGAATCTCAACGCGATGACTCACTAATCATTGAGGAAAGCTCCATCTGCGGAACCTTATGCGTGAACGATCAAGCTTGTCCTGGAAGCAAGAAGTGCTGTCCTACAGGCTGTGGATATGACTGCTTTGAACCTGTTTATGTTGTAGAATAAGGTACGTTTTTCATATACTTGATTCAGGTGGAGGGATTAAGGTATATCACAGACTAAGAAAGGACTAAACAATTTCAAACTACTTTATGTAGGCCCCAGAACATATCTAAATTAATGCCCATCCACCTTTCGCATCTAATGATAGGAGAGTTTCTTTGCTAAAGGACAGCACCCAGAATCACTTTCATCAACGCACCTAACTTGATATTCTCACCATTTTTCTTTTCAAGAAGGTGTTAGAAGATAAAACGTAATTTTATGGCCGGTAACAGCATCAAAGTGTTATTTCACGTGATAGGATTTTCATGTCATCGTCAATTTTTAGTTATAAGTAATATTCAGGTACAGCATGCCTAATTGTTTGAGCCTTTCCATTATATCTACATTTTGAAAACACTTCAAGTGTACACATAATAAATTAGAAAAATATCTATTTTATGATAAGAAAAGTTGAGACAAGCATTAGTAAAACGGAAAACATACAATTCATTTAATTGTAATAATTAGATTGTAACAAATAAAACATTTTTCTTTTACTATGGTGTTACAAGTTTGAGATTACTTTTTTTTTTTAAAAAAAAAAAAAGAGGATTACTATAATACATATCCAGTGTATAGTTTCAAACACAGTTTAGAAATACTTTCCTTTTTTTTTTTTTTTTTTTTTTTAATATTTCATCTTCTTATCGTTTACGGAGATGTGTACTTCAGTGAATATTCTATGAAAATATGAAACATTTGTAAACCTTCTTGTATACAGCATGTTGTGCTACAGACCGTTCGTGTTTTTTTCATTCACCTATCAAGTTAGTCTGTTATTATCTTAAGGTCAATGTAAAGTCAAGATCTCCAACAAAAGATGGTAGTACTATCTTCGTATATGTCTAATGTATTTTTATCGTTGAACGAAATTTCAATCCTACTCCTACAAATCCAAGCCTAAACTTTCAGGGAAGGAAGTTCATAGCCAATTCAGGAGTTCTATCCGTGCCGCTTTTTAATTTTCTTTCTTGTTCATTGTTGAAATCGCTTCATTCTTGTTATGGATATCCAAACCTATAACAATGAAGTTCTTTCAACAATGAATAAGAAAGAAAATGAAAAATTGACACGGATAGAGCTCTTGAATTTGTCGGAGCAACGTTGAAATTTCCTGAAACGATAATAATTAGACATATAAGGAGATAGTGCTGCCATCTTTTGTTGGAGATCTTGGCTTTGCATTAACCTTAAAAGGAAAATAAGTCCATCACTATGAGAAGAAAAAACAAGTGAAGCTTATTCTAAATTTGTTTAATTACATATAAAAAGTAAAGTTTAAAGGTTATATTTACATTTGGTCTAGTAAATTTGAATTTAGATAGCTTAAGGATAATCCAAAGCAGCAATCGCCAACAAAAGATGGCAGCACTACTTCCGTATATGTATAAGGTATTTTCACTGTTACACGAAATTTCATTGCTACTCCTACAAATTCAAGCCTAGAGAGTTCAAACTTTCAGGGAAGAAAGTTCATAACCAATTCAAGAGAATGATCGATGCCGATTTTTAATTTTCTTTTTTGTTCATAGTTGGAAGAGCTTTATTGTTGTAGGTTTCGATATTCACAACAACAATGAAGCAATTTCAGCAATGAAGGAAAACAAAAATAAAAAAAGGCATCGATCATGCACTTGGATTGGTTATGAACTTTCTTCCCTGGAAGTTTGAACTCTCTAGGCTTTAATTTATAGGAGCAGCAAGGACATTTCGTGCAACGATAAGAATACATTAGACATATACGGAGATAGTGCTGCTATCTTTTGTTGGAGATCGTTGCTTTAAATTATTCTTAAATGAAAAGACCGTCCTTGAAAGTATTCGGTTGTGTTAGTGCAGACCGTTTACAAAGTGTGTGTCTCCGCTGCGTAATCAGTACAGGTAATACTAAGAGTGAGTGAAGGATACACCAAACGATTCACCACGAGGTCAAGAACAAGAGTTTCTTAATAGTGATGTTTAATCCATCGGTAAATATAATCCTTAATAAAAATTAGGTTCTTTTCACAAATTAAACAATATAATATATTAAAGTAACTATAACTTCATACCATACGTTATATTCCTTGTTTTATATCCCGATAAAGTTTTTTTAGTTAAAATTTACCCTTGTAGATTATTGACGATAAACCTTTGTTGAAACTTTATGAACTTTATCTTAAAGCAGTTATGCTCTATGGACTTGAGAATGCAGTGATAAGTGAAGTGGCTTTAGCCTTAAATCTCGGTTTCATCCTGGTATTCTCCTGACTTAACCAGTTACGGGATCAATAAGCCAGTGCTGATCATCTCTGTATTTATCTCTTGTCTCTATACTACTTCTGTAAGAATTATATTACTCTGAAAATTATTTATTTAATTCTTGTGCTTTGCTGCATAGTTGTACAGAAAAATGCTTTTGTAAAGAGATTAATTTAATATACAACATATAAACAAAATTATAGAATCCAGGGGGATCCAGGGAAAAAAGAGAAATACAGTTCTGAAATAGTCCTTCTGTCAAACATCTATAAACAACTTTTCCATTGAAACTCAACTTTAAAATAAAATATTTATTACATGTTTCCAGACATCTCAGTTTTTAATTCCTCGCGTGATTTACAATTTAACAAAACTGTTTTATTAGCGATATGTAATGTAAGTTTGGATTTTTCACACTTAAATACTTCAATATTATCTCTGACATGATGGTCTTTGCTGCTGATATAATGAGTATTAAGGGATTTTAATTTTCAAACAAAATTACCGCGAGTCATCAATTTAATTAAAACAAATGTTAATTTAATAGTGTAGTATAATTGTTTGCATTTACGTAGATTTGAACTGAATTATTATTATTGTAATGTCGTATCAACAATTCTCATGACCATTGATCTAACATAATTCATGGAATAAAACTGTGATCCGTCACCTTCTCTCCACATACCTTCTCTCATACTCACACAGACTAAACAGTTTTAGAACATTTTTCCACCATACCAGTTGAAATTTTCCCTTTTCCTTTTTCTTTTGTAATGAATGGTGATTTAGTAACTTTAGTTCAGACAGAGTCACTTGCGAGCCACGAGCAGAACATAGTGTACGAATTATAAAGCATAGGTTAGTTATTTTAACATCTGAAATTATTTTTCTAAACTATGTATTTATTATGAAGAATCTCCTTTAAGTTTATCTAAGTTAGTTTCTTCTTATGGTAGCAGAATATTTATAAATTTATAAAGATTACTTTTTATTTCACTTTCAGGTGGAACAACCATTTTCCACAGAATCTATTGAACTCAAACTATATCCCAGAAAGAGGAAGGAAATCTTTGTTCCCTCTGTGTAATTGTGTTTCAACAAACTGGAGTGCATTTATGCATGAACTGAACAAACTCAAAACATAAAAATCAAATAGTTGTTACCTAGATAAAGATTCGTTTGAAATCAGTTGAAATCGTAAAAGTAACTTGAAATTATTCAAACTTAAATTAACCAGAGTTTACATCACAATATGAGTTGCGTATTTGTGTGAATGAACTACTAATCAAATGAAATGTAATTTATTCTTGAGATTATTTATTTATGTATTTATTACTAAAATATTAGTACAATAAATCGTCTGTGACATTAATGCACTTTTTTTTTAAATATATGTACCCTTTTGTATCATTGTTGTAATATAGAATAATATAATCGAACTTTTCCAAAGCTCAGTTGGTATAGCGTTGCTTTAGTAATCGGAAATTCCTGGGAATGATTTCATCGACCATCCTCCTGAGTGGGATTTCTCCAGGGTTTCTAATCAGGCTCACATTATTAGACAGGGGTAGTACTTCAAACTAGGCACTGGTCTACTTCCTCTACCTCTCTCCCTGCCTGAGCCAAAGTTGCCTAACGGTCATAACTAAGTTCAAAGTTTAAATACAGTACAATAAAGAGTAAATACTAAAGAAAATATATTAAACAAAAGTCAGTTTTCTTTCCTTTAACAATTACAGGATGGGTGCAAATAAAGCCACTACTGGACCCCACACGATACTGATGATAAAAGACGTGCGTGGTAAATGTCTTAAAGAGTCAAAATGTAGCTACAGGTTTTAATTTTTCAAATTCTAGCTTTTTACTTTGCAACCTATTCATGACCTCACTCTTGGTGAAACTAAAATCTCCTAGCGTTCTGATTCGCTTTGAATCCATTCTCAAGGAACAAGAAGTTTTAGGTAAAAAGTAAACGGCAAAATAAAAGTATGGAAACTATTAATATGCAAAGTGACAGCCTACTTTCTATCATTGCTTATGTTATCCTTACCACTATGAAGTGAAACGCCTAGTACAAAAATTACGCCTCTTTCTTCTCTGACAGAAGTTTAAATGTTCAGTTTGTAGTGCGAGCATATAGTTAGAACAGTTTTCTCTTTCAGTAAGATACTCGTTGTGGAGTCATCTATGAATTCAAAGAAACAGGTGTTGTTCTAAATTCACACCGTAAAATTTTGTTCGCATAGTGATGACAAGTAATCGTAAGAAAAATTGGTTCAGTTACTCGCTTCGATGCTTTAAGTACAGCTTTTCTTCTCCCCCCCACCATCTCAAAGTCCTTTCACGTCCGTATTATGGGAAGAGCTGAAATCTTAGATTCGACTCTGCATTCAGTTTGTTGCTGCATTTCATTTTTGTGGAAACAAATGGAGAAACCTGTCTCTCACAAATAACGTTGTCACCGAGAGTAGGAGTATGAGTGTCTGTGGCAGGTTTGGGTATTGTTCATTACAGTTGAACTAAAATTGTTTTAATGGTAGTTTATTAAACAAGGCCTTTTCTGAAGTTTCGGGTATAAAATCGATAATAATTACTTATTTACCTGCAACCACACAGAGATTGGTATGTAACTACAAACATTTTTTTTATCTCCACGTTTGATTTTCGAAATTCTTGTGCACTGCATGTGGAATGTACTAAATTAGAGCCACACTGGTTTCTTGTTGGTCTTGATAAAGTCTCTAAATAACTTGCGGGCCTCGAGTTCGTGTAGGTACTCCTTAACTTGGGAACCTATCAGGTTTTCGATTTAGAAAACATGCAGCCCAGAATTGCATCTTCTTCTTAAAAGCACAAATTTTGTTAGTGGCTGTCAAAATAATACTGTGCTATCCGTGGATATCTAGAGTAGGTTAATATTGATTTATGGAACATTTCAGTTAAGTATAAAAGTTTAACAACAATAGTTCATCATTCAATCTTCCTTCTCAATAAGAAAAGTGCCCTCTTCAGCTCTCACTTGAAGCAACCGCACTAACAGTTTTCCTCGAGACTCGGTTTACTTCAAATGATGTCTCTATATTTCTCTTATGTTCTCATCAAGTCTTGAACAGTCTAGCGTTAAGTGGTCGGGAACTTATTTTTAGATCATTATCGAGGACGGTTCTAAGAGAAGTAGGCATCGTTCTCATAGTAAATGCATCCCGATGAAGAATGCAGTAACTGCTGTTTGAGTTTTGGGCTACCACTTTGGTTCATGGGCCAGGAAGTTACGACATAAATGACAATATAGTTTCTTCCATGGAAAGCCATGGTCTTTTAAAAAGTATTTACAAGTTTATAAATGTCAGCTTCTGTGGCATTGGATGGCAAAAATCACATAAAAGAACGTCTTCTTTCAGTGAATTTTGGTATTCATATTGCACAAACACGAAGAGACCTACTAGTCCTGCTATATCGGTTGATTTATCCATTTGCAGCAGAAAATCTGTGGGCTTGAGACGACAAATTAGCTCTTTGCACTTCATATTAGAAGGAATATTTGTTTGATGGAATTTTAAGCAAACCAAGTCAATAGCCCAGGGAGTAATTAGTTTCTTTGCTTTTAGATAACTGACCACTCGAAAAATAAACAGGATATAATTAGTGAGAGAATATAATTCTGAATCTCGAAATTTTAAGTACCACTAGTACATTCTTTGAAGAAAATGTATCTAGAATATACTTTACGTCATAAGAAAATTGCGGAAATTTCTCATTTAAAATTGTCGGTAACACAGTATACTTCCAGCAGAACACCAAGGAAACATTTACGTAGCCCCATGGCAACGAAGAGAACATTTTGAGAAAGTTACTTTAATGCAAACGATACAAAATTCGTACGCAAAGTAAACAAATGACACAACTTACCTTTTTAATATATTCTGGTCATTCAATGGATCTCGTGATTTCAACATAGCTCCTGATTCTCTGGTGTTTAACGCTGTAGTTCTGTTAGAATATTTAAAAAAGCGATGGAATTGGGCCTTGTGATTGTTTCTCAGTATGTGTTTAAAGACCTATGAATTCTTTCTGGCAGACTCTTCCAGAACAAACCTTGGTGAGATAATTTCTTTTGTATGATGAGTGGTAACTTTGAGAATATTATAAATTTATAGTATAACAGGACCAATAGAAAATCGAATATGCAGTTCCCACACATTTGCTTACATGAAAACTTCATTATCATGACGTCAGAGTGCTGTGAACAAGTATCTACCTGAACTTCCACCACATGATAAGTTCTTTAGGAGTCCGCTGACTACACCAATGATACTTTCAAACGTAGATGATTGTTCACGACACTCAGACGTTATGATAATGAACTTATCATGTAAACAAATGTATGAACTGCATATTCAATTTTCTATTGGTTATGATATACTAAAACTTCATATTATTTTCTATCGTTCTATACACTTAATTCACACGAAAAAGCTAGAGTGGATCGAGTGAAATACCATACTGCTTTCTTTAACATCATGTCTAGGTAGAATTTTTCAACATCAGTTTTTTTAAAAAATAAATCAATTGGAAGTTGAATACAAAAATGGAAACATATAATTGTTTTCTGGTTTATTTTGTATTTTAATTCTTTTAGAATAATATGAGATGCTCTATTGGGTTGTCGCATAAATAACGTCGTTCTTTTAAATATCTGAAACCCAATCTTCAGCCATCATCATATTCACCTCCTTATTCTACAACCCTCTGGCACCTGTCAACCACTTTTTGAATATCGATCTTTTAACAGATCTTGATTTCAACGAAAAAACTTTGCTACTATGCGCTGCAAGTACTCGACAAATCGCAGTATTTCCCCGTCAAGACGGTTTTGGAGATTGTAAGACAGACTGAAGGGATGCATGAATAAGCGTAAGGTCTATTGAATAATTCGGATGGGAATTTATTTCTCCTATCCAAACGCATGTAATTTCCCATAGGTTCTCCGTGAATCACACACCCCTACCATTGGCCAGTGCAGAGCGTTTGTACAGCAATGCAGTTCGTACCTGTTTTAGCTGCTGACGCTAGATTTACACTGTGTTTGTCTGGTTTGGTGGCATGAATTCAAAATGGATGCTATCGTGCATATCTCATCAAACACATAACATCACTTTGTGTGAGCGGAGATCTTATTTTACCATCATTCCGATTACATCTTCTTTAGACACCCACTGACGTTTCTGTTTGATGTGACAAAGAAACCATTTTTCGTCTTCCATCACCATTCTGTCCATAAATGGCTCCCTTCTGTAACGAATCAATAGGGCACTACAAATGTCTACACTCATGTCGTGTCAACTCATGGAGTGTATATTTTCCCAGTTTGGACTCGTAATCAAGATCCTGAAAGTGACGGTGAACCGTTGAATGGGTCGAATGAAATACTGTGTCCAATTCATCAACCGTTTGACATGGATTCTCTTCAACAGCTGCTCGCAGAACGTCATTGTTCAGCTCGACGGGTCACCCTTGAAGTGGCATATCAGTGACATAGTACCATGTTTGTGTTTTATCAACATCTTCTTTAGACAAAAAATAGATAGGTCTTTGTCTGAAGCTGTTACCTTCCAAATACAGTTTAGTGTGATAGCCAGTAGCGGATTACCACTAGACACGTGCCTAGGGGAGGCAAATCTTTTTTCCAGAATATCAAGAATAATAGCCGGATATATTATATATAATGAAGCATATCGTATTTAATGAAGCAATTTGAATTTGCCTATCCGAAATGTTCATAATTTGCAACTCTGTTCTTTATTATAAAAATTACAGTAGTAAATAGTTGCAATAAATAATTACGGAAATTTCTAACTCGATGTAACTAGTTTTCGTCTTATTATATTCTCTGGTGCATTCAGTTGGTAGATATGCATTAGTTGCTAGTGCGTTTGCGATTTGGTGGGTTGTTTTTTATTCAGCAACATGAAGCGAACAAAGTTAAGTGAGGCGGCTTATCGTAAACATACAAACCAAAAGCGTGAAAGAGAAGCAATCTTAGCTTAGTGGACACGGTTTTTTTAAGCTAAAGGAACGAGTAATTTGCGAAAGCAGTTCAAAAATTGAAGTCAAAGCGACTACATCGAGTGAACTGTGTGAAATGCAAAATGCTCAAACTATTGTGGGTTTGGTGGAGGAAGAAAGTGCTCCTGAGGTAGTGTCCCCTTAGTTCGTAGGAGTTCCTGATTGTGACAGTGATAGTGCAAATTTCGGTAGTGATATCCCTGCCGAGTGGTGTCTGATTGAGCCTACTACAATTGATATTCTTCTAAGACGTGACATTAATCAGAATGCTGAAAGCGATTTTTCTAAATCACAAAGGTTCATAGCAGGTAAGACAAGATTTTTAAATAAGAGTGCTTTTGTTTCGTAAACTTGCAAATAGCGAATCAGTTTTGCGGGATTATTAGATATTATCGTGCAGCACTGGTGCCGTTTATTGTGTATCATGCGGATTGTTCAAGGGCACGACAAAGATCGCAACTCACGGCATTTCAGACTGGAAAAACATTCCCAATATTCCCAATCACACGAAAATTCTGAAGAACACAAAAACTGCGAGTTGGCACTCTTAACAAGACAGAAATCTGTTGGGACTTCGGAGAACCATTTTGAATCATATATTCAGACGGAGCTTACTCACTGTTTCAGTCTTAAGAAGAGTTTTTTCTGTCGTAAAGAAGTTGACAAGTCGCGGGCTTTCCTTACGTGGTCACGAAGAAAAATTCCATTCTCTGCACAATGGTCAATACATGATCTCTCTAGAGCTTATTGCCGAGTGTGTTCAATTTCTTGCGGAACACTATGAACGGTATGGAAGTCCGGGGAAAGGTCATAGAAGCTACTTGTTTTCTACAATTTGTATAGAAGTTATTAAACTGCTTACTGCTAGAATGAGAAAAAAATATATTAATGAAATAAAACAAAACAAATATTTCTCCATAATTCTTTATTCAACTCCAGATACTTCGCATACTGATCAGTTAGTTTTTGTGTTAAGATATGTGAATGAAGATGGTAAACCTGTTGAACCTGTAGACATTCTATTGACCTTACTAATTGCAGAGGTCTGTCGTACGAGCACAGCTCATTCTTTGAATTTGGTCGGAAGTAGTGCAACAAGCAGTTGTAGGGAAACATGTTGATTCTTCACTATACTTCAAAATATTTACAACTTTTTTTTTCCAATTCAACAAAATGCTGAAACTTACTTGGTTGTTTCATGTATCCAGGAAGCAAAGCACTAAAATCTTTATCACAGACAACATTGGACAGCAAGAGAGGAGGTTTATACCGTACTTGTATATATGAAAACTAGGATAGTGTAATGGCCTTACTCATGTGAAAGATGATCCTTTTGAGAAACCACTAGTTCGAAATGAGAAACCCTTATCCCTCTTGAATCAACTAAACAGACTGGAGAAAGCTTTCATGATCACTATTTGGAAGGATGTATTGCAGAGATTCCAGAGTGTCACCGTGAAATTACAAAGTGTGAACATAGATTTAACAATAGTGCATGATTTGTTTGAATCACTTGTGAACTGTATAAGCTCCTCTTGTGACATGTTAGACTCATGAGCAAACATCCGTGGAGAAAACTGATATGGATTACGAGTGTAGTTATAAAACGTTTAGGAAACGTAACATTCAAGCCGATAAAGTTTTTTTAACAGGAAGAGAAAAATTTAAAGTTAAGGTGTTTCTTCCTATTTTTGATAAAGTGCACGCTGAATTAATTAGAAGAAAATAAAGCTATAAATTAATGTCTGACAACTTCATGATTTCCAGTAAGTTCCTGCAAAGTTCTTGTGTCATTTCTGAAAGCGCAGCTAACTTTTAGGCTGCATGTAAAACTGATCTGGAATCAACCTTCTCAAATGAATATGTCGCGGGGCTTCTTAAGACTAGAGGAATCTGTAATTTGCCAGCAGAAATGTTAGCCTTTATACGGAAAGAAAAGCTGCAGTCTTTATCTCCAAATGTGGATGTTGCATTAAGAATATGTTTGTGTACTGCTGTAACAAACTGTTCAGATGAACGTTCGTTCTCGGTTCTAAAAGGGTTGAAGACTTATCTTCGTTCAACCATGTGTAATAAAAGACTGAACGAGTTATCCATCCTCCACATCGAAGCAGAGGTCTTGGCTGATGGACACATCAACTTGAAGAACTTAAACACGAGTTTGGAGTAGCCCAAGTAAGGTGGAAGCAGCTTCATTTATGACTGGTGAGTGGTGAATTTAATTTCTCAATACATTACATAATTTTAGGTGTAGCACGTACAGAAAATGATTTTTTTT
Source organism: Lepisma saccharinum (assembly GCA_022664845.1). Lineage (NCBI taxonomy): Eukaryota > Metazoa > Arthropoda > Insecta > Zygentoma > Lepismatidae > Lepisma > Lepisma saccharinum. The sequence continues at coordinate 24,134 of JAGDQP010018367.1, read as the reverse complement.
TTTTGTATTATATTTTTATCCTTCGCATTTTACTTCAATATGTTCACTAATTTTTATTTTAGCTTGTAAAGATATTGCAAATGCTATTTTTCTTTTGAGAAGGGCGCACAATGAATTTGCGCCTAGGGGCGCCGAGGAATCTTAATCCGCCACTGGTCAGTCGATTTTAAATAAATTGACAATTTCTATAGAGAATTATACCATTTCGATCAGGAACTGGGAAAAGAAGAGAGAGAGAAGAAAATGATGTGGAAGTTTCAGACGTAATGAAAGAAGTGGATGAAGTACTTAGAGGAATGACGAGGGGAAAATATTCAGAAGATGAAAAGATGAAAGAAGGACTTACCAAATTAATCTCAATGTGTCTCAAAAAGAGAGAAATACTTTTAAGTTGGAACAATACAATTATTCTGTTACACAAGAAAGAGAACAAAGAATGCGTCGAGAACTATTGGACCTATTAGTTAATGGTCAGTCCTGTGCAAAAAAAAGCTTCCCAAACTTATTCTGAATCGTTGGCCTGAGCCAAAGATGCCTAAAGGTCATAAACAAAATTCAATTCAATTCCTCTGAGTCGTATTAAATGAGGCTTTCAAGATTTTAATCAGGGAAAGGAACAAGTCGCATTTCGTAGTGGATTTAGCACGACGTACCACATACAAGTGTTAAATGAGGTTCTGAAAAGGAGTAATGAATATGAATCTCTGAATATGAATATGTCTAGGAGTTATAGATTTTTAAAAAAATTCTTCGATTCGCAGCAGTACCTAAATCACATGAAAGTCGAGGCATCTAAGGTGCTACATTCAATTGCTACTAAACATATACTCGACTGCCACATCCGTATATGGGATTGGGATCGTATAAAAACAAAGTGAAAAATTCAGCGCTGGAAGCTTGTCAAGACAAGGAAACTCAATCTCTCCAAAACTACTTTCTGTGGTTCTGGAGGAAGTGATCAAAAATTCGAAATTGGGATGAATTTGGAATAAAAATGAAAGGCGAATACCTTAATCACCTACAATTCGCTGATGGCGCCATAATCATCTTTTCTTCGAGTACAGAAGAACAACAAGTCAGAATGGAAGAACTGAGTAGTGAGTTGCTTGATAATAGGACTTAAAATAAATTTAAGTGAAACAAAGGTGATGTACAACCAACAAACTGAAAAGAAAGAAACAAAGAAAGATTTGAGGAGAGAAGATTGATATAGTTTGTATGTTTCACTTTATTATTAGCAAGTTACCAATGAGCTTTATTTTAAAAAGCAAGTTTAAATGTATCTTAAACCTAAAGTTTATAATTAATGTATCATATTTGTGATGTTGTATGGCTGTAAAACGTGGACACTGAATGTGAAAACAACTCAAAGATTAAAATATATATAAAGAGGCCAATAGAGTGATACATGCTAGAAATAACTAGGAGAGACAGAAAGGCAAATTAGTAAATATTCTCTCAAAGAAAGCTAAAAGATATGATTAATACTGCGAAGAAGTTGATGTGGAGGTGGGCAGGTCACATAGCTAGAAGAACAGATGGAAGATGGGTGACCAATGTTCTATTCTACATTAGTTTCCCAGATAAAAGGCCTAGAAAACAACTAAGTGCAAGATGAATAGATGAAACCAAACGTTTTCACTGAAGCTACATGATGAAGACAGCAACGGACTGATTTGTACAAAAAAAAAAAAAAAAGGGGTATGAAAATATAACGATGAAGATGAAAATGAATGTGAGATGATATAATTTTGTGATCTGCCTTTTCTATGCAAGCTTTTTGATAATCCTGATATAGGATGAACAGAGTTTGAGTCACAGGTATGTTTTTTTTTCATTCCAGTCCTGAGATTCCTTTCTCCCATTCCAACGTATATATTTCCGCATTTTCAGATGATTTTATAAGCTCCGCAGATATCAAAGCATTCGTGAAATAATTCAAGTATTTCCCGCAGCCGGTAGAGATAAGGAAAAGTTTTACAAAATAAGAGTGCTAACCAATATGTTATCTCGCATGATATCTTTAAAGCATATATTATTTATGATGTCAACCAATAAACAATTCTTTATGGTTTAAAAGGGTTGCGATCTATGTATACGGAAACATCGTAAATCTAGCACTCAATCTGTATAGTATTCTCTTCAAACCCACGTATAAGCTTGATTCTACATATACGTTTTTTTTCACGTACGAATTCTACACATACATAGCTTGATTCTAAATAGCTCCGTGAAATTATTAATGTGTATGTGATACAAATATCAGGAGGTTAAGAAAATCATGAATGTTCTACTTATTGGAACTTGTTTCAATTTCTGTGCTGTTTCAGTTGTGATTTCCCTACAAATCAAGCACGTAAGTTCTAAGGTAGTTACTTACTATTAACGTGGAATCCGAACCACTTTCGGTTTTCAATCTGAGGTAAAGTACGAGTTGACATACCTATGTACATCGCACTCGCCAGCAAAGCGGCCTCTCCTCCGACATCATAATATCTACACAGTAGCTGAATTAAATTCCCATAAGGTGAAAAGAAAGCACTTGATTCCATACTTCAAATCAAATTCACTCTTGTTTCAATTATATCTTTCCTTCCGGAGTACTAAAGATCCACATGATTTAGACCTTTAACCAAAGCTTCCAAGAGGATCATCAGAAAAAGATTCTGACCACAAATCATTGTCCTGAACCGGGAAAACTCTTCGTGCGAAAGAAAACTGCAGATCATTGTTGAATTACGGAATTTGGTAATATTTCATCAAAAATCACGTAAAAAGACGTTGTCTGTAAATCGTCGAGGTTAGCCAACCAATGTGAGAGAGAAGACGAGGATCATGCTTAGCAGTCGACTCATGAAAATCTTTTCACTGTTGACTTGGTATTGCATACTTTAACTAAATTTTAGATTATCTTCTTACTCTTTAAACTATATGGTCAAGTATCAAACATTCTTCTACACACACTCAGAATACAGGTATTATCAGTTTATGGTTTGTTCTACTTCTATAAAGAGGAAAGTTAAAATACACAATAATTCCAGCCATTCTTGAACCATCAAAGTCAATTTACGGAAGAAAATTCATCCTTCGAGCCTAGAAATTATGTTCCTATAAAGATGACTTCAACAAAGAAATTAACTCCATCATCCTTACAGCGGTACAGGTGTTAAAAATAGGTACACTAATACAATACTGCAGAACTGGCATGAACAGCAAGAAAATTTATCATAGAACCCGAAGAAGTTCCGGTTTTACAAAAATATATGGCTCGAATTACCGAGCATCATGCCACACCATACTACACCATAACCACAAAAAATTTAAGCATGGCTTCGCTTGAAAACAAATTGCATCAGACTCCCCAAAAGTGTAGAAGATTCATTAACCAGGTTCGAAAGTTATTACACTAACCACCCAGATTTCTTGAGAGTTGATGAAATTTCTTGCGAATGTGACTATAAAAATATTGGCAGAACCAAAAGAACCTTAAAACCAGAATCAAAGAACACATTATAAAACTCCCAACGCTATTTCAGGTTTATTTAAACACTTACATGGTGCCATTCCCAGTATAACCTTATCCTACATCAGATTCATATACGGACAGGACCACCAAAAGAATTTTTCTTTATCATAATAAAGCATTCTCTCCTAAATACAAATAGGAGTAACTTAAATAAAACTTGGTTTCTTTCTACAGGGAAACAAAAGTATTAGACACAATTCTATACCATAAAACAGATACTTATCCAATTTGAAATAGTGATGAAATCAGGTGTTAGGTGTCACCTTTTACTTTACTAACTGGCTACATTGATCTCAAACGGCAGCAACCAGACAATCCAATTTGCAAACTTCTATAAAATATTATTTCCTTCCGCCTTTATTTTTTTATTATTCTTTTCACGTTGGTTCCTGAGAATGTATCTAGTTAGATTTGAAACGTCAAGCTTGCTATTATTATAGACGTTATTACTTTAGAGGCGTATTTGATTTCACTTTAAGTTTTTTTCATAGTTTATTACATGGGGTGATCCATCTTGAAAACTTTATTCTTCTACGAGTTCCTTTGTGTCAAACAAGAAAGTTTAATCCTTTTTACTGTACTAAATTTCCAAATTTTTCTATTTATTGATCGATGATAATGCTAATAAGTACTACAGGGTTGTTGACCTCTTTCAGTCTAAATTTCATAGTATACGTAAGCAATTTTTTATCTCTGTTAATTAACTATTTTTCTTTCTTCTGGGTGCCTTATTTTATTTGTAATTATTATTTTATTTCTCGTGTTGCTAATCTTTTTATGCCTACATTGTAATTTATCTATTACGGGCCGGCTACTACATTCTTGTTTGTTATGTGTTCTTTATTCTTCTATCATTACTCTTATCATCTATGCATGTTTGTTTTGTATTCATTTTTATGTAATTTTTATCAGTGTGTATTTTTATTATAATTACTCGTTTGTATTTTGTTGAGTTATAAGCATGTTATATCTCATTGATTGTAAATGTTAAACCTCATTGTAATCTTATTTTTGTACTCATTATTGGCGCACTAGTGGCAGTTCATGCTGTATGATTAGCCAAATCAAATTCTTCAATTATTATTATTATTATTATTTTCACAGAAATATTGGAGGTTAAATAATATAACAAGATTGTAAGTACTTTGAAGTATACTAAGTTTACACAGAAATAGGAATATCCGGTAGGGTCTCCTGACCCCAAGAACGTACCTCTTGGATAAGTCAGTGACATGTTACTTTTAAAATCTCAATTGTCCTAAATACTGATCTTTTAAATACCAATTCTTAGTCTCAAAATATATAAACTGCATTTACTTGTATCATTATATATTTACGTTACAAATATACTCTAAAGACATGCTTATGTATGCAAATCAACAGTGATTTATAGGAATCAGCATTCATTTTCGTTCAACTTGCGATATGTCTCTTTTTCACTAATCCAACGACATTTACGAAGCCTATTCTAGGTTTAAAATCAACAGATGTATTAACTATAAAGTGTAAAAATGTATTTTTTGGCTGATATTTTAACTTTCTATATGTCTTTTCTTTAACATTTGTTCAACTCTTCTTTTCCAAAGTGAGTTTGACAAATCCAAAATTATCACTACATGGTTAGGTTATCACCTTTGGATGGAGTTTTTATTGAAAAATAAATAAAAGCACCTCAAAGTAAGGGAATAAACACTCCAATTTTGAGATTCTAACACAACAAACGTTAGACAAAACGCATGTCCATAAATCAACAGGGGGTTTCCAGGTTCGATAACTATGCTCATTCCAGCGTTGTGAACGGTTTTATATCACATGAAGTAAACAGAACCTTACAGCTATATAATATGTATCAATTTATTACTAATCAAATTACTGAACATTAATGTTATTTTAATGTGTTGTTGCGAGTGTTGATATTCATCTTGGTTTTACTGAGATAAATGTAAATACGTATTGAATAATGGATGGAGAAAAGTAGTTCACAAGGAATATCAGGTTCTTGAAAACAAGATCTGTTGTGGTGCTCTCCCAAAAAATTGAAATTATTTTTTTGAATTTTAATATCTACCAAAAATATCCCTTGTTAGTAATATCAGCTTGTATTACAATGAAATTGTCATTTAATATTTTACATACTAAAATATACTATATATACATGTCTATATCCACAAAGAATATAACCTAATTTTATGTTCGACAGATTAGATTAGTATCAATACAGAAATGAATATTAAAGTAAGTTCTAATCACAATAGAAATTTACTTATTAGAGAGGATTTCCTAGTTAGGTATTTGTTTTAATAATACATAAATATTTCAGGAGGTAAGAATCTCTTAGAAACTGAATTCCAGAAAGCAACCATTGTATGTTTCCGATCTAGAAATGTATTGCAGATAGCGGGCTACTGATATTACTGCTAACTTTATTAGAGAAGAGCATTAATCGTATCCAAATTGGACTCGAATTTATATCTTGAACGGTGCTAGTACATCTTTGTCATAATTTAAACATTGAAGTGAATAAATCTAAAGCTTTATTAAACTCACATCTCATCTTACTTGCATAACCTTCAATTCATCAAAAGATACTCACTCTCAACTCATTCTGATACAAAACGCTCTCACATTTTGCATGAAGGAAAAATTCCAAACGTCAAAGTTGTAATAAACTGAGATGCCAAAATATTAGAAACACCTGCCAAATAATGTGTCCGAATAAGAACGGTTACTCGGCGAGGCATGCAATCATTAAGACATATGAGTCAATGTGTAGATATGGTTGAACCAGTTCTGAATCACCCATTCTAAATGTGCATGTAAATCCTTTATTTGAACTTTGAATTGAATTTAAGGTCTTCAGGCAACTTTTGGCTCAGATTAGACCGATGATGGAAAAATTGGTGGGTGGGAGGGATAATGGGAGGAAACGGGAGCACCCCAAGAAAACCCACGCACACGATGTTTGTCCACCACAAAGCTCACATGGCAAGAACAGGGATCGAACTGAGGACACCACGCACCAGAGGTGTGAGCTCTACCACTGAGCCACCGCGGCCTAATAAATCCTTTATGTTCAGTATATTTAACAGTTAAGGACTGTGTTAATGCATTCTCGAAATGTTCTGTACATTATTATATGTTCTAGAACTGGAGATGATAAAAAAAAAGTAGATCTGCTGTTTTCTAGCTATCCTTTAAACTTTGTAATCCTCCCTATGAACACAATTAATACGATAACCTCCTTGCGTTACATATTTTGCATTATCTCTGTGTAAACATTGCCATCATTTTCTTCCTTTGCTACATATGTAAATAGGTTTCCATGTCATTTAAAACACGGATGTGAATTTTAATACTAAAATTTCTACAGCTTACTAAAAAGAAAATCGTCTAATAAGAAAAGCAAAATTTGTGATTGTACTCTTTCATAAGGTCCAAATAAGTTATCTCTTTCTTTATGTAATACTTCATCAATTTCTCAAGTTATCAATTAAAAAACGGTATAATGGTAACAAATGTTTTATTGAAATAGTAATACATTAATGCATTTACAGAAAATTGTCATTACATATCTTCATGTGTGCATATATATGTTATTATACATTAAGAATGTATATATAAACAGTGTATATATATTTTCGCAGAATTACTTTTTCTCAAATTAAATTTTCTTACAGTTTTCTTTTGCGTTTGTTTTTAACACAAAATATATATTCTATACTTCTTATGTGTTTTTCAAACACAAAAATATTTTTGTAATCATGTTCTCACAGCGAGTTCTTTATCACTTCTATCGAAAATATGTGCATAAGCTCCTTGAAATATAACATTCCTTACTAGGTTACACACAATATCTACTTAAAATTAAAAGTTACTACTACAGTACTTATCTGCAACATCTACAACTCATATATCAGATCCAAGTCTTTCCATTTCATTTAAGAAATAGTCTATATCTCTGTTTGTGATAGCTGAGTTCTGACTGACGAATCTAAAAAAGTTGGGATAATTTCGAAGTGGCTGGTAATTAATCATCATGCTTCCTTCTCGGACCATTTTTTCCTTCAATAGTGGAGCCACCTGCGAAAAGATATAGAAATTGATTTATTTTCATTTTGTATTATAGAACAAAACAAAGCTTTACAATTGTAAGATAGCTAGTCACCTAAATATTAATACATTTATGCACATAAAAGTACACAATTAACATAGAAAAAATGCAAATAGAACAAGAATCACAGACTTAAATCCTTCTATACTATACAGGCATATTGCGACATAATCGTCAGCGCCCTCAATGACAATGATTACAAGTATTTACTATAAATGTTTAATCGCCAACGTTTTACAAACACATTAGATAAATGAAAACAAAGACTGGTATTCCTATATTATTATAAGTAGTAATGACTGAGAGATTTTTTTTTATGAAGTTCCAATTAATAATCAAAAGAATCAATAGATTTGATGTAAGCAAACAGTTCTGGACATTTTTCCAAGTTCTATCTTCTGCACTAAAACCTACCGGAAGTAGCTTAAATGACATTACTTTGTTTTTAGAGACAAACAAAACTAAATATTTTCGAAAGATTAAAAATGGCCAATATATTCCGGATAACAGAACGTGATTTATTTTTTTTAACAAATTTAAATTGATTATTTGTTTCTATCTTTGCGTTACAATAGATTGATTAGACGTGAAACTTCAACTACAGTAGAAGAAAGATAGAATCACTAATATATAGTACAATAACAGGAGACACTAGAAATGCATAAAGTAACCATGGTGCGATGGCTATGGTCACTTACAACGAGTCGTCCACGGAAAGGTCGAATAGTTTAAAGTATTTGCTTTATTGTTTGAAGTAAATGTGGTCATTTTAAAGTCGTTTAAAGTTCTCTTAAATTCAGATCACTGTTTGTTTCCTTTTAATGTTACCTTACTATTTTAGTGTAAATAAATTTACAATATAGACTATTGGAGGCAGACACGTAAGTAATAATTTACTTGATAACTTCCTCTCGCACTATGTTCATATAAAACTTAAATTTAATGTAATTTCAATCACACTCAGATTGGGTATCTTTCTCCATCCAGAGGAGTCTCCCTCAATCTCAGCAGACAAATATCAGGATGGTATCTAAGTTCGAGCCCCTGGGTAGTTTCTTCCCAGTCTATCTTACCAAAAACTGTGCTTGCGGCGTGGAGCCTCCAACTTAGGCTCCAGAAGAAGCTCATTCTAAAAGACAAATTAGTTAAATAAAATTAAAACAAAGGATGTAACTTTAGAAAGATGATATATGTTCTGCTCAGGTTTGTGATCCGAATGTTACCGGCCAAGGTGAAAACAATGGTGACTTACCACTTCCTTCCGGATGGAGATTACGTTCACGTCCTGGTAATGGAGATTATAGTTTTAAGTGGGTTCAGAATCACTATATTCAACGTGTTCCTAATGGGGATAGAACCCTACTCTTTGATTACAAGACAAAGTTCGTAATTACTCATATGGCGAGTAACTATAGTATCTTGCAGATAACGATTATCAAATATTACTGATGGATTTTAGGGCTAAAACAAAGATGGAATTTCGTTGGTATTGTATGTGAAATATTGTCAACTCCCAAACCGGAAAATTTACAAGAAAGCTTCAAAAGGGTCAATGGATCAATGAGGTTCGTATATTCTCTGCAGAAAAATACGGGTCAGTTTTGCTTCATGTCACCTTGCACAACTAAAAGTGTGATTCATTTCACTGGCATTCTTAGTTTTGACAATGTCACTTAGTAGCATGTTGAATTTGGGCTGTTAACATTTCTGGAACCTATTCTCTTGAAAATACCAATTAATCGATTTTTCTATTTTACTGCAGACACTCTACACAATAACCGAAATAAATACCAAAAACAAGGGTTAATAAAAGTTATGGTAATTATTCATAGCAAAGGTGTAGATTTTGGTTTCCTTAAGATACTGACGTAATAGTGTCTTCATGTAGTTTATGTAACAATAAAAGAACACCACAAGCGACAAAATACATCCAAAGTATTTGATTTTAGCTTTTCAACTATATTTTCACCGTTAGTACACTTTTTCAGGAGCATAACCTCATCAAATAATTTTATTTTATTAACTTCGGTATTTGGATTGACTTATTTAATCATTGTGAGACTTTTGAATATTTTTCCACATAAAAATTTGGTCTAAATCGTTTAAAGACAGCCATAACATGCCATAGAAGGTAAAATTGTGGTATATAACAATTCGTTGATATATTCTGAATGCTTCTTTCTAGTTGCAAAATTATTATCTCGCCTTCGTTGAAGTTTCTCTAACAGCACATCAAAGATTTTGCTTCAACAACATTAATTTATTACCTTCAAGAGTCTTGACTGTAGAATGAAACAACTCACACTGTGACTATAGAAAGGTAGACATTAGCTCTGATATTGGATTGTTAACCTTTCCAATCAGGATGATGTTTTCTTAAGGGACAGAGAAAATAATAATAATAACCACAGGCATTATAGACCGATAGGTCCTGAGCCTGCCCCAACGCTATCTGTCCGCGGTTGGTGGAACTGCGTCCAGCTGAGTAACGGCAGTGTTTTCAGCATTGCGCGCCACCTGGCCACGAACAGGCGTATTAGAGTCACTTTATTCAGGTGACTCCCAGCTTTCCTACAAAGCTGGATGGACGCCGAAAAGTGGGACTCCATCCGGGAATTGAACACGGAACCTCGTGGACATGGGTCCAACGCTCTAACCACTGGACCATTTCTAGCTTCATTAACATTTCTATTTGAATTAAAATTATTAGATCTGAATCTATTATATCTTTCCTCATAATCATTACTTCATTTCTCTTTATCTATATTCATCTCATTAACTTTCTAACATATGTCAACAAAGGTTTTAGACTATCTCCATTCAACAATAATAACTCCTTCTGTTGTTCCTAAGGTAAGTACCTTTAAAATACTCTGCACCAATTCTTTATCTGTCATATGTCCATCAGTGATTTTAAACTTATGAATAAGTAGATATACTTATTCTTCGTAGCTATTCACTTGAGACCGATTAATAGGTGTATTTTCTAACCTTTTCTTCCTCTCTTTAATCTTATTCTTGCTCGCAAACTCACCTACAAACATACTAAAGAAATTTCTGTAACCAGTAACATATTTTGCTCTGTAAATCATCCAACCTGCAGCTGCATCGACCATCGCTTTCTGGAGTAAACTAAGTCTGGCTTCTGCATCCAATTTCCAAAATTACCGATACGTAGTCAAATCCTTCAAATATTGAATCGGACTCAATTCACTACTGTCATCTCTTCACGTCGGTATATCCTTTAATTCCTTAATATATATTTCTCTAGAAGTTTGTGTATTCAAAATTTTCATCAATGAGTCAATACATTCCTCTTTCCAATCTCTAACACTATTCCTCCCATAATTCCTTTCTCTGAACCTTTCATCATCACTATCTGACCTTTGGCTTGCACATTCTTCTACCTCATACTGTGTTTTATGATTATTTCTTAAATAATGTGATTCCTTTTCATGCCTTCTAACCCTTCGTCCTCTATCTTCCGCATGTTTTCTAATGTTTTTTTTCCTAAGAAAACAGGTTCATCATTATTCACTACCCTCTGTTCTTGACTCATTCTCGACTCCTGTCTTCGATTTCCATACAATAACTGCTGTTTTATCATTTCAATATCTAATTTCATTTCTTCCATCTGATGTTTTTGTTTCTGAACGTCTACAATACAAATCTTCAGTCTGTGGTTACATTCTTTGATATTCTGCTCATTCTGTCTGGCCGTCGCACTACATCTATCTACAATCTCTAATATACGTCACTCAAATTCTTCAAAAGCCTTCTTCTTTTCTTCCTTTTCTCTCCGCCTTCCTTCCTTTTCTCTCCGCCTTCCTTCCTCTTTTTCTCGACTTCTTCCATCCAACCTGGATTCCATACCTGTTATCAAATGTTGCATCCATTGCTTTAAATTTACCTCCTCTTGACTTTCGGATTGTACCTCGCTGATCATAGTTTTTCTTAGTCTGTTTTCTCTCTTGACTAAACTTCGTCAGCCTTTTGGCCTGATTTCCTCCTGATATCTGACCGTCACTTTGTATTCCTGTACCTTCTTCTTCCGTCGTACTCTCCATATCTTCACCTTGTCTTAAAGCCCCTCACTTGGCCGCCATTATGCTATAGTATGCTTCTTGCTTATCAATTAATCAATAAATATCTATATATAATTTAACATATCTTCGTCGTCGATTCAACTTCTTTAATATCTCAGGTTTTTTTTCGTGAATTCACTTTGAAATCGTCAGCTGAAGTTTATTTTGAACATTGAAGAGCGACACCTGAAGAAGGGGCTCCGCTTGTGAACAACTGCTCCAAATGAAGGTTACTTTAGAACCCAGTGGAGACTACTTGGTCTAATCAGGACAGTAAGCTGATAGAACAAGTTAAATGTGCATGGTAAGCTCGGCAACTCGATCACACTTCCCGTGGAAGGCGCAATCCTAAATAAAACGAGGTAAGAGCAATTGAATGCTGTTTTATATATTTCAGAATAAATTCAAAATTTTCTTAACAAGTGTTACGTAATATCACTACTTAAACAGCCTTGTAACATGCATATCTACAACCATTCAACTTGATTTCAGAATAAAAGTTCTTTTCTGACATAAACCAGCTTTTCCATTGTACACTATTCATTCCAATAATATATTTATTTTTTCTAGCGTTTACTCCGTTGATATCAACATTCCTGTAGCTCAATTACTACTTCAAAATCATCGTTTATCATATCTTTTTCACGATCGCAAAACTATTTGTTTACTTCAATAGAAAACAACAATCCATTTTATAAATTGATTATACATTGAATCAAGATCATCCATTTAAATAACATGGCATTTATGCTTCTGCATATACTCTCATACATACCATAGCAAGGGTTATCGTAAATGATTCAGACGATTTATCACCTGTTTCGTACGAACCGTACAAAAGGTACGCTAATAGAATGTGAGCATGTAGATAGCTCTCACTATGGTACTAAAATTTGGTGTGTTGTTTGTTATTTTTGATGTTTCATCACAGAAGACATTTAGTGTTAAATATGAGTACCATCAGTCAAGAGATAGTTTTCTATGCTAGAATAACATAGAACTAACAAGTCAGCTATCACAAGTCAACGACAATTTTCTAACCCGATTTGGCCATTCAAGCATACCATCTGCAATTAAAACTCACATTTTCAACATATAATTTGTTGGAAAAAGTTAAAAGATTCACAGGAAAATAAACGTTTGCTGGATTAACCCGAACTTGACTCCAGTTCTTCCGCTTACCAGGAAGAAAAATCCTCAACTGATGATTGCTGTAAAGTGCACGGTTGCACAAAATAGAAGTAAAAAATAAAGAAAACGTGCACAGAATGTTAAAGAAATCTGTTAAAGGAAATAGTTAATATTACTATTATTATACTTGTTTATGAATTTCGACTGTCAGGCTTTTTTTTAACGTAATGGTTATGGTCTTCGTTTAATTAGTGAAGTGAATAATGTTAATTTGTGTAATTAAAAGAGAATATATACATTTAAGGGAAGTTTTTAACTTTCTGACTTACGTCGTTTGAAGTTATTTTTATATTCTGCATACTTGATTACACAACGAGTGGCTTGACACTTATTTATATCAATGTGTACTTTTGGATAAATATGTCAACCTTCTTTTGAATTGAACTGAGTTGCTATTAACGTCCTAAATGAGATGGTGAG
>JAGDQP010018366.1:12835-36693 GCA_022664845.1 Lepisma saccharinum | reverse complement strand
CACCAGCAAACGTGTTCGCCATGGACAGGAACAGATGGTAATCACTCGGTGCCAGGTCCGGACTATAAGGTGGATGCATAAGAACCTCCCAACCAAGCTCCCGGAGCTTCTGGCGAGTCACTATCGATGTGTGTGGCTGGCGTTGTCCTGGTGGAACACAATGCCTCTCCTATTGGCCAAAGCTGGCCGCTTCTGGGCGATTGCTGCCTTCAGACGGTCCAATTGTTGACAGTATAGTTCCGAGTTAAGGGTTTGGCCGTAGGGGAGCAGCTCATAGTAGATAATTCCCTGCCAATCCCACCAAACACACAGCAAAACCTTCCTGGCCGTCAATCCTGGCTTGGGCACCGTTTGCGCCGGCGCACCGCGCTTCGACCACGACCGTTTTCGCGTGACGTTGTCGTAAGTGATCCACTTTTCATCACCAGTCACCAACCGCTTCAGAAATGGGTCGCTTTTGTTGCGATTCAGCAGCGATTCGCAGATGGAAATTCGGTCCATGAGGTTTTTTTGCGTTAACTCGTGTGACACCCATACATCAAGCTTCTTTTTGTATCCAGCCTGATGCAAATGGTTTTTTGTGCAATGTTTAGCTCTTGGGCAATCGAAACAGTGCTTACATGACGGTCGGACGCGACAATGTCCATGATTTTATCGACATGTTCTACCCGTGGCCTTCCAGTGCATGGTACATCTTTGACGTCAAAATTACCGGAACGGAATCGACGAAACCAAAATTACGCGTGATTGGCTGTTACAGTATCAGGACCATAAACACTATTCACATTTGCAGCCGCCTGGCTTGCGTTTTCGCCTTTATCGAAGAAAAACTGTAAAATATAGCGTATTTTCTCCTTGCTAGTGTCCATTTTGACGCGCGCTCACACAACACTGAGTCAACTCATCACAACTATCTGAACAGTGTTTGTAGTACGCAATCTCATCGTTTGAACGCCATCTCGTTGAACCCGATCGGACTTATACAACGCGAGATACAGATCACTGAAGCCATCTATTGGCAAAATAATGAATTACTTTTTACTACACCAGATATATTCTCACACTTTCTCCTAAACAACTTTTTTATTCATCTAGTTGACTAATTCAAGTTCTACATTTCATACTATCTTTTGAACTTCCTTTTCCTGTTCTTTTTCAACAGACAAGAGTAGTACATTTACGTGGTTGGCACTATACATTTATTATAATGCACTATAATTTTAATTATTTATACTACAATGAACTTTCGAAAGAACTGAATTATAATATAAGATTCTATAATATATTTTTTCTTTATTCTTGCTGTATACTCAGTTCTATAAAAGTTAGTAATTAGAGTTTTTAAGTGGGTAATTTTGGTAAGATTATGTCCATATTTACTTATCTTTATTTCTGATTAGTGCTGGCTCGTATCTGTAATCTACAGCGCTACGTGACTGAATATTGTAGCTGGATAAAAACAACATTGGAGGAAAGGAAGAAAACGGAGAGGGAATCAAATGCAATTCCAACATTTGTCTGCCAGAACTAGGAAAATATGTCACGACAGAACAGCGCGAGCCTTAAAGTGTTATTACCATAAGCTATTTGACCGTTTCGTTGTAAAATACAACTTTTAGACATATATTTAAGCATGTCATGTTTACCATGAAATAATCTCAACCAAAAGTGATAATAATACACTGTTAAAAATTTTTGGAGACATTCCTCGAGAAGCTTAGGCAACTATAGCGGCCTCGGAATTTCTTATAATTTGGCCAATTGAAAACACTCATCGTGCAAGTTTCATGAAAATAAAATAAATTAGAAGCCTCAAGAGAGATTTGAACTCAAGTTCTTCAGTTAGAAGTCCAGTGTCTTAGTGGCTGACCTGGTGACCCGTTTCAGCTCTGCTACGTTAGGTTCCTAGATAACATCACAATAGAACATTTTTTTAGTTCTAGAATATGTGGTGGTAAGCCACTCATGAACTGTCCAAACATTCAGTGAGATATTGGAGAAGTTCGTTTTAACTTCAGTAATTTAAGAAATTACGCTGAAGTACGTTCTTGATCATCTAGGTAGCCGATTCAAAACTTCTGCTAAAATTTATTTAATTACACTGCTCTTTTTGTGTGCTAAAATAGCTACCTCCGCTCCCCAGAGAAACTAAAAATATATGTAGGTAATGTCATATCCTTACCGTAAGTGTCAGTGATGGTATTAGTTTCTGAGATGGTAGATGGTGACAGATCAATAGAATATGGCTTCTGCGAATCCACTTACGGGTATATAACATATATATTTGGAACGCATATTTTTACTTACTAATGACTGTGCGACTGGTCAAAATAATTTTGAAACTGTTTCATATATAGTTGGGGAGGAGTTATGAAAGAAAACAGAAACAAAGTTACTTTGGCGGGAATTGAACACGAACTCTCTGGTTAGCAAGACGATTTAACCAAACGATAACTGATTTCACAACACCTTGGATTGCGGGAACAGGAATTATATTTTCCCCCCAAAATCCAGAAGATAGCGATGCTTCATAACACATCTAGGCATAAATACGAATATTTTTTTTAAAAAAGTTATTCATGAAAATCGGTTCGGTAGAAATCGCTTGGCGACTGAACAAAGAAAAGCCCCCATAAGAAGTTTATAGGAGGAAATTGCGATTCTCCTTTACTAAAAGAAAAATTATAAAAATCTGTCCATTAGAAATGGCTGGAAAAATGTTTTACAAAACTATTTTTAACATATAAATAATAATAATAATAATAATAATAATAATAATAATAATAATAATAATAATAATAATAATAATAATAATAATAATAGTAGTAGTAGTAGTAATGAAATACAGTTATGAAATCGAGAGCCGTAGTTAAATATGTTTAGTTCAAGACAGAAGAAAGTAGCTTATTGAAGGTAATAATTTCTAACTATATGCTTAAGGCCAATATTCACTTATATTCAATGTTAGAGACTAGAAAAATAGAAATATTGTGTTTCTCAATTTGTTCTTTACCACATAAAATCAAAATTTTATTTAAAAAATTTTAATGGCTTGTTCACTAGCATTTATCACTTTGCTTTTAGGTTGACTCCTCCGTACTTTGTTCTGCTTGTGTTGTCTGAAGTAACGAGTATAATATTCCATCAGGACACTGTGCTCCAGTACAATTTGGATCACGAAACTTGCTCCAATTATTGGTGGAGAAATATTTTATATATTTCTACTTTCTACCCTCGTAAAGAAATGGTAAGTTAAGACATCTGCTTTCCTATAAAAATAAATTTTAATGCAGTCTTATGCTTTAAAAAGTATAAAAGTACAAAGAATTTTCTCTGGGGAAAATGTGTAAGAATCTATTTACCTTTGGGTATGAGGACAAATTTACCAAGAACAACATGAAAATGTTTAAATCACTTACGAAAAATGATAATTTCAAAATATATTGTTAGTCAATTGACTTTCACAGCATTCATTCAACATCATTACTTGAAACACCTAGATGGAGTTATATCTTGAAACAAGTAGAGATATTAACTGTTGCTTCAGTACGTTATAGAAACAAATGTTAAAGACAAAGAAAAATGTATTATATGTGCAGTAACAGAACTACGGTTCAAAATAAATGTATTTTGTACGATTATGTCGCAGTTTATAATATTTTAATGATTGACGACTTTTTTTTATCTGTTTAATGAAACAAAAGACTAACATCGTAAGCAGATACCATTTGCCAATATTTCATAGATCTCCGATATTATATGTATATTTAATCTCAATTATACACAGTTAAAATTACCTTAGTATTTAAATTTCTTTTTACTCTTAGAAACGATAAGAATTCTATTATTTTAACAAGAATTATCGAAGAATATTATTTGTACTTGATGGCCATCACATTTATATTGACAAAACCTTATAAACCCTTGCATGCTATTTCATTACATAAAATTTGGAAATTTCAGTCACATTCTTACGAAAATCCACAAAACTATGTTTTTCATATACGTCAAAATAAGATATTATCACATTACTGTTTAGAGACACTATATTTTGGAAGAATCTTAATACAGATTTTCAACGTATTAAGATAAGGAATTAAGTACAATTAATGGACGATTGCCAATTAAAGTGTGCAACATTGTAATGCTTTGTTTCTCTTACAGTGTTCAGCATGGACGTGGTATTTGTCGAATGATACTCAATACTATGCTATCACACTTATTTTGTTGATGGTGGGAGTCCAGTAAGTAATTCAGTAATTGAAACCCTCCACGCTTCCCAGTTCTTCTCTGGGAAGCGTAAGAATCAATATCCTAATTTTTTCTTGTACTTCAGACTAAGTACAATATGAAGACCACAGGAAAAGAACGTGCTTTGTCCATTTTGGACTAAATTGAGATAATAGAACCACCTGATTACTCTTTGAAGGGCCTTTCTAACAAACTAAAACACATGAAGATAACAAACAAATCGTTTTTAATGCTAATTCTGGACATTTAAACGCCCTTCTGTAAAATCAAGAAAATGGACAAAGCACGTTCTTTTACTGTGGTCTTCATATGAATTAATCTTGCGTAGATGGGAAAGCGATAGTTGTTTGTATGAAGTGTTACGTAAATGTACTTTTTTATACCTTATATATATATGGAATCAGAAGAATATCCTTTAACATCCGTTGTATACATATATCTATGAACAAAATGAATAAGGAAGTTTCGATTGGAAATTGAAGCTCCGGTAGATGAATAGACAGGAAATGGATGTGTTATGAAGATATTATTTTTTTAAATTATCGGTTATTTGCAAAAAGCACATATAGTATAATAAAATTCATTATGTAAGATTAATCACATTTATGTTTATAACTAAAGTTAATTCGATACTTGTCTATTGGATTCATGGAGGAAAGTATGTTCATGGTTTTCATATTCGCAATGTGTGTCAGAAAGCACTCTTCACTGCGTAAAAGAGCCAAGAAACACATCTGGTTCAGAAAGCATTGAATACTCTGCGCCGACTGGAACTAAATAAAGGCTATGTTTAACAGAAGAAATGTGCCAAAGGTTTCAAAAGTTAAGCAATAATTTGAACAAAATTAGTATTAATAATTTGAACAAAACAAAGTTTGATACCATAGCGAGATGTAAAGAAGATTGATGTTGGCAATCTACTAAAGTTGAAGTTTGAAGATATTTAAAGAAATGAGCCTACGTAGCAGCACTATGTTAATGCGTTAGATGGTAGATTGGAAAATTAGAATAGATGTTATGAATTTGAATTTAAGGGACATATGAATGCAGACTAGTGTTAATCGATGTCATACTTTTATTTAACATTTAGTTTTCCTCTGTTTCTAGTGATTGGGTTGTGAGAATAATTTAGGTTTAAGAGTACGACTGGCGTGAGCGAAATATAACTAAGAATACCTTATTCATTAATAATTTACTAAAGTTCGTGAAAATATGGAATATATTAGTTTTTTTCTGCTGAAAATGTATTTATAGAACCTTTTAATTCGGAGTTCCTTGTATACATAAAATTATTTTAAAGTGTTTTCCATGTATGAACTATAAGTATGTAAAAATATTAAATTCTACATGCAAATGTACTTACTGTACAATTTTTCAAAGTACTATTTCATTTAATGTTTCTTTTCTTCCAAAATTGAATTGGTTATGCTTTGTATTTATACTGATTTCGGAGTCGACGTTAAACGGAATCTAATACTTAATGTTAGTAATGTATTTCCAAATCCAAGAGTTTTATTGTAGTTAATGCTCAATTATTGCACAATTATTTTACAATATCTTCAGGATACTTTAATTCTAGGAGCATTTCTTTAATTAATGTGAGCAAAATCAGAATACTTTAAGAGTAAAATTTATTGGAAACAACTACGAAATCGTTGGAAGTATGACAAAGAACAATTGTTTAATAGTTTTATTTTTTCAGCTTTCTAAAAATTGCTGCATCGTTGCTGTCTCTTCTTTTGATCAGTTCATGGGCTGTTACATGCTACATTGTTTATGCATACAACTTAAGTGCCAAGTAAGTATATCTAACTTTATCTGGAAGTTTATGTCTATGTTTAGGTAATTAACTTTAACATGATTTAACATAACATCACCACCTTATTTCATCGACAGTCTTTTGTTTGATGTTTTGTAGATTTGAATTAATAATATTGAACAAGAGTATTTCTTTAGTCTTCGGTTTTTATAATTTCAGAGTCTGATTACGTTTACTCTTTTCAGGACAAGTTTACTCAGATAAATGTCTAGCAAATTGTCTTCAACGACTGTAAGCCATCTTCTGACTAATACCTTAATCCAAGTTAGTGTCACTCTTGAAACCACATTACAGGGATGCTACACGTTCAGTTTTCCTGTCAATTCTGTGAACTCTAGAACTGTATGTGTTATCCCAGAAGATAAAGTGACTTCGCTGCGGCCCACCGTCTTGCATGCACATACAGCATTGTTCAGCTCAGAGAACAGTTTGCCAGCATGTACTAGTCACTTCTCTTGGCCAATGGCGAAACGAGCGTTTCAGTGTATGCCAGTCATGTTCTCTACAGTATGATTCCACATGGTAACTCAGCGTATTCCACAATGTGTCATACTTTGTGAAACTTTGCACTTTAAAGTAATAAAGCAATTGAAAAAACGGGATAGACAAATTTCCCCTTGAAAGCTCCCTTTTCCTTTCACCACTAACTGAGACTCTTTTGATAGTTCATCGCATATACAGTGCATATAGCTTGTAATTCGTTATAATTTATACACGATTCGTGTAACTCTGTTAAACGCTCATTTTTGTCAATTAATTAAGATGCTAGTTTCAACGTAGAAAATCATCCATGTTTGTGGAGTTACCATACCAAGTACGTCCTCAAAAATTCAAATATCTTGAACGGCACAACAATATTTTGCCAAGATAATTTTACCATTGGTTCAGCACATTGGCAGAACACTTGAAACATTCCAAACAATTGTTCTGTACATTTTACAATATCTTCATTTATTTTGATACAATTTGTATGTGCATTTCTACTAATTTTCCATTGCTGCACCACGAATAGTAGGCTACCTTATCACCGGTCACCACCCAGACGGTAAAAGATGGGATTGCCTGTATATATTTAAAATTCAGGGTTTTAAAAAACAGTTTCGAAGAAAGTATTCTTCATTTTTCTTACTTATCTTTAATTACTTTTCTGTGGGTGTATTTCTCGAATCTGATTGGTTAACAGCCCTGTGAGGGAAACACTGTTAATGATGGAGCGACGATGCGCGTGTCCTTACACGATATCATGGCTAATGATAATAAGAATATCCCCTCCATCTCCCAATATTGACCCTCTGAAATCATAATATTCGAATCCACTTTATTATTCCAACACAGAACGACAGCAAGAGATAGACCCTTAGATAGTCAGTAATACGGTCTTTCCATACGTAAGATGTCTACTATAAAGTCAATATATTGAAATTACGACACTATTGCTTATCTTGTAAAGTCCAATGACGGCATGTAATGTTGTGAATCTGCATGATCTGATAGAGACATTATCTCTGCTAGAGACTGAGATAAATATTTAAATTACTGACGGTTGTAGCATTGACCTTATAGAAACTATATTATGATTGTTTGGATTTTAAGTTCACAAAACTGTTCGATTTACGAGGTAGATCATCGAAAGTTTCAAATAATTGCCCTTTGAGAAAACTTACTATTTATCTGAACAAATGGACAGCTTTTAAAAGAGTAGAATGTCCTTTCTTTCTTTATGATCAAAAGTATGAAAGTAACTATACAGGTCCGTATTTTTACAAACATAGAAAGTTTGTTCTCAAAAATAGGTAATTTATAATTGATTTTTGCTGTCAGTTTCAGTAATGACCTCTCATTCTGTCTATCACGTCGGTATTTAGGGCAAATTAATTCGGACTTTCAAATAATTGAAAGTTTTATTACCTTTAGGTATGCTATTTTCATGCGAAACTACAATAGGTATTTGGCATGATCCTAAAGCACTTTTTTCTGCTAATTTCGAAAACAATCTTGCACTTTTATTGATATTATTCTGAAGTGATCATAGTATAAAAGCTTTACATTTGGTCAACTTGATTATTTAGACGTAGACACACAAAATCATAATAAATATTGCAGTTTTCTTGGAGATAGATTTATTTAACGATATAAAATAAAAGAGTACATAAAGGGTATAATGTTACATTACAATTTATTTAAAATTATAGTGTCAGAATATTGAAGCAAAAGTGTGCATTTTAGAAATGTTTTTAAATTTTCTCAAAGTATCTTAATTCTCTATCCGCTTTTTGTTAACTCAGGTTAAATTTTACAAAAAAATCTGTAATAGAAGAGATGTTAATCAAAGACAACAATTTCTGAAAATATATTGTGTACTTCAAAAATTTAGTAGCAAAAATGTGACTAAATTTGAGTCTTTGTGACTAAATTTTGCTCTTCTTTGATTACCAGACAAGATGACCAAATACAAAATTATGATCTGTTGTTTGTGAAGCCATGGACGAGGATAGGACCTTATCTCATAGGAGTAGTTGTTGGTTATATTTTATTTAAGACGAAGGGAAAGATCAGAATTAACGGCGTAAGTATCTGTAAACTAGAATAAAATATTTAGAATGTAAGACTCAAAATTAAGAATTAGACCAAAATTAAGAATTACAGAAATAATAATTGTTAGACTATAAATAAAGTGACCTACTAATCGTAAATCTAGAGGTGACAATTAACCAAGATAAATCAT
Organism: Lepisma saccharinum; assembly: GCA_022664845.1. NCBI lineage: Eukaryota > Metazoa > Arthropoda > Insecta > Zygentoma > Lepismatidae > Lepisma > Lepisma saccharinum. The sequence goes on along the minus strand of JAGDQP010018366.1, from coordinate 27,898 downwards.
CATGATTCTCAATGTATACGCTAAAATCAATACAAAATTTACTTCAATGTAATCAAATCTTATTTCAGCAATCGACCTCCAATTATACATACTACACTCAACGATTTGTTTAGTATGGAACACAAAACAATTCGGTATTTGTATCAATTCGTATTTGCTATCCAACCTTAGTAGTTGACATGTTGTTTCCATCGCATTCACCATTCAGTATTTCCCGAGTTCTTAAATTCAATATATTTCAATATGTTTACTTTTATGTAAACCTTATTCTTCGTTTTCATACATCCAAAGTTAGTACAATTCCCATGACCTTATCCTAATGGATCTCTTATAAAATATGCGTCAACATGTCACACAATTCAGCATCAAACATGAATATCGATTTGCTTCATAAAAATTAATATCATCAAGTGTCCCTCTTCTTTTTATGTAAATTTTAAATTGATCATCTTGTACTTCACGCAATAAAACTGAAAAGTCCTCAGATAATGAAACGATTTCAATATGCTTGAAAGCAACTCTTTCAACTTCTATATCAAATAATTATAAATAGATTTCTAACCAATGAAACTTATAATATCTCATTGTGAATAGATATTCAAATGAGACGTTGATGTATATCTACTTAATATGTGCATAACGCGTGGCATATTCACATATTTATCTGGCCTTTTTGGCACATATATTTTACAATTTAAACAATATTTTTTATCGTTCTCACATAATACTCTTTCAATTGGTATGTCTGGCGTTTCTGTATTGAACTTGAAATTAATACCGCATTGTGCTATAAATCTTTGTTATTAGCTTGCTATTCTTTTAAGTATAATAATTAAATAGTAATCCACGTCCCTTGTGTGAACTAGATTACACAATGAAGCCTTGAAGTAGCAGAGACATCCATGTGAGGAAAGGAGTTCTTAATCAGCGTAGTAGCAGTTGATAAGAGTTCATTTGCTTCTCTCATGTACATGTACTTGAAATTTATTTATTTACTTTCTCTACACAATCTCGATTGGACTAAAGTAAGTAAATGAAGCTTAGAAATCAAAATAATTTATACAATAATTAATTTATAATGATTTGGAGGGTTACATTGTATTCTGGAGATCAATATTTAGTTTCCGTAGTCGTTCTGAGTATTCCAGCCTTTCCATCAACCAGTTACGAACATAATGAGATATTGAATGCTTGGGCGCTTCACCCTACTGATATTTCTAATCTCATTGTATCAGAGCAGCACAATATTTGAAGAATGATCAATGCTTTCCAACTTCTACTTACAATTTTAATGTTTACTGATCTTCAGAAGTATAAAGAATAAAGAAACGTATGTAGTGGGAAATATAATTAGTTCATTGGCAAAAATAAATGCTGAAAATGGAAATAATTATCATCAATATATAATGTTCAATATTGTAACGTTCCAAGTACCGCGCCACGTGCTCAGCACGTGTCGCTTATAATCAAAATATAAACAAGATAGCAGTGTGTACTACGTGTGTGATACGAGTGTTACAACACAAACAATCAAGAGGAAACGTAAACAGCGCACACGACAACTTGAGTTTCATCAAGACAACACCGATGGAGCTGCTACCGCTTCGAAGGAGGAGTCAGCAACATCAGCAAATTTAGGTCTATAAAACACCGATACACCAATGTAAACCATCACTTCTCTGGGTGATCACTCCTCTCCTCTTTCCTAGTACTCAGTTGCTTCGGACTGGTACCCTCCTTAAGACCTGTACAATCAGTTGCTGTCGGACTGGTGTGCTTCCTAAAACCGCTCTCTCAGTTGCTGTCGGACTGGAGGGTTTCCTATCCTGCTCACTCTGTTGCTGTCGGACAGGTGGGCTACCTAATTGAACCTGTGCTCAGTTGCTGCGGACTGGCACAAAATCCGGTACTCAGTTGCTGACGGACTGGTACCTTCCTTCCAGCACTCAGTTGCTGCGGACTGGTGCTATACCAAATCCTTCTCTCTTCTACGAGGCCTACACCCAAGAAGAAGAAGCCAGAAAAGTTATAACTTTTCAGTTTGTATATTTACTTTAGTACGGGAGACACTTTTTAGTAATCTAAAGAACTTATATTATTTTTATAATAAAACTGGTGATGGGCAAAACTCATACCCCGTGTATCTTTGTCTCTACCTACATTTCCACAAACAACAGGGTGTTCCCAAAGGAACATTACGATATACAACTAGTGAGGTTTTAAATAAGCTGATTTAGAATTTCAAGCATCCCGTCAATGCGTGGAGTCTAGAAGTGTACGACAGTCTTCTACAAACTGAGAAAAACATTATCTGGATTTACGTATGGAACATAATTTGTATGCATTTAAGTAATAGATGGAAAACGTATATTTATAACTTAAATAGTTATGAAGCATGTTCTGTAAGTAGGACATAAATAAAGAAGCTTGATGTCTCATACAGCCATGCATGAAGCTTGAAAGAAGATTTTCTTCACATGAAGCATACTTTTCTGTCAGTGTCGCTATGTTGTCAGTGCAACATCCCATAAATTTTCCGTCTCATTCGAAGCGGGTAAATTCGTTACAGGAAGTGAACCCCACACAGCATCGCAGACATTCTTCGTGGAATTCATACCATATACTCAGACTGGGGTGGTCATATGTTTTTGAAACCACGAGAATCCTCTTTCAATCATATCCGAACCACCAAAGACGGATGAGTCTTATTGGAATACCTCAACTTCTCGTTTGCACATGAGTTTCATGTATTGGTTAGATGGCCTCCAAGAAGAAACATGTACCGAGGACCCGTTTGATCAGCTTTCTCAACTTTTCAGGTGTTCGTCTTCCGACAGCAGAAATACGTTCCACATAAGTATAAAGCTACCACTGGCCTCAACGATGTATTCCTGAATTCTAGAGCCATAGGTTCATGGAGTTTAAACTTCAACTGAATCTGTCCATTAGCCGTGAACAACCAGTAACGGGATTCATCAGAACACGTTATATGTCGGAAGGTCTCGAAGGTTCGGTGTTCACCAGTCCAGAACAAGCGTGGCCCCAACAGTGAACTTTCATTGGTCTGCTATTCTCTGTGCAGCTAAGATATGTACTATTTTGATGTGTTTATTCTTTGGTGAAGGAAGTTGTAATATGCACTATTGCCACTTACACGTTATTTACAATAATACGGAAAATATACTACTAGCCGCACGCATCTAAAGTCCTCCGCAGCAGAAAATCGTTGTTCGTAGTGTGTGACATCAGTGATTATTATGACTACATAAAATTCCAAAACGTCTTTTCTTTTCTTGTCAGGTTGTTGCTGCAGTTGGGTGGATGATAGAAGTGGTTCTGATGTTCAGTCTTGTTTTTGGTCCAAATAATATGCCTCATGGACTTAATCGTGTGACATCAATATTGTTCGTTGGTTTCAGCAGATCCGTATGGTGCATAGGAGTATCGTGGTCAATTATCGCTTGCTGTGCTGGTTACGGAGGTAAGTAGAGTGTTCATGCTAAATTCAAATAGGACATTAATATATGCATCAAATTAATATGTAAGTGTTGGCTTAACAACTGAAGGCCACAAGGAAAGAACATACTTTGTCCATTTTGGCGCAAATTGAGGTAAGATTGTCATGTGTTTGCTCTTTGAAAGGCTTTTTAGCAAACTATCATGCATGAAGATAATATGCATAGTCCGTCTGTTACAAGCAAATTTTTATTTAATGCGTAGGCATACGTAATGCTGATTGCTCACTTTAATAAAGTTATTCTATAAAATCAAGAAAATGGACAAAGCACGTTCTTTTACTGTAGTATTCAAATGGAAAGTCCTGAGAACGATCCCAGTGGCCGCCCATCCTGAATTGCAGTTTTGTCAGTTTTTTTCCCTAAGTTATACCAGGCAAATGTCTGGAAAATACCATTAAACTAGGCCCTGGTCGATTCCTCCTAAAATCTTCTCCGCTACTCTATCTCGGCTTGATCCGAAGTTGTCAAAAAGTTATAAATAAATGCAAATTCTAACTCGAATATGAAAGTATATACAGTAATGGATATTTAGTCAGCACTGAATATGTGCAAAATGCAGATTTTTTAACGAACTAATTGACCTGTCTCCCGTCTAAGGAGAGCCAACATGGATATTAATAATTGATTTTTTTGCATTTTCCGTAGATTATCTTAAATTAGTGACCATGGGCTCGTGGAGGTTAGGTAAGGTTTGGTGTCGTCATGTATCTTTACACATATTTATTATTAATAATTGCTTTTCTGCGTTTCCATGTGGGCTCTCCTTAGACGGGAGCCGGGTCAATTAGTTCGTGAAAAAAAATTGCGTGCAAAAATTCTAAGTGAGTTGGTATTTGCTCAAGAAAGATAAAATCATAAGACTGTAGTGTTAACGAAATACTGTAATGTTTGTTCAAGTAAAATAAAGTTATGTAGTATGAATGAGTTTTTAAGAAAGCTCATATGTGAGACTTTTTGATGTAATGGAAAGTAGTTGTTTATAAAATATCGAGAAAATAACATTTATATTTATAGCATTGCAAAAAGGCTGGGATGTCAAGGAAAATAATTGTTTAGGGTAATGATTTCATCACTAGTTATAAACGTAGATGTTGTACAGTACTGTACCACGAGTTTAATGGTAACAAGTACGATAGAGTGTAGAATTAGAAGTTTTGTACTTGTAACTTTTCAGTGGATCAATGTCTGGAACATCTGCGATTATAATAAATATACCTTTCTAGAGAGGAATAAAATCGGAAACTACACCATTTTGTGTGTCCTCTCTAGTACTATAGCAGACGTTATATTACATACACACCTAACGACCACCATAATCTAATAGAGGATACCTAACTGATTCACATAGATTGGAACTCATTTACAAACATACATAACCAAAGAAATATAAAAACAAAATAGTGTTTGTGAATCAGGAGTTTGCCAGGACTTTCAGTTTGGGAGGTGTAAAGCCAAAATCGAGGGGGAGCAAGTAAAGTTTGGCCAGGTCGATATCGATTTTTAACCGTTAATATTTTAACCGTAGATTACAAAGGCGTCGTCTGACAGACTACGCGACTAGTGCTGTAATCTCCCCCACTCCCCTCCACTAGGCTCACACCTCTCATAATCCGTGTACTTTCAGTGCGTGGATAGACAATGAAGGTGCCTTCCTAGTCTCTTTCTTTCTATGTCATTTTTAATTCGCGTAGTCTAGTAGACTACGGTTTTGCTTACGAAGTGCAGTGGACGAATTAGATTACAAAGATGTCGTCTGACAGACTACGCGACTAGTGCTAAAGCTATGTGGGGCCTTCAAGGAAGTATCTACTGTGAGTGCCAAGTCAACTAGATATGTCATTCAAAACTCTGTAAAGGTTGCTTTAAAGCTTATGATATATGTTATTTTTTAGTGTGTCTTTTATTTTTTTCGAAAGAAGTCTGTGAGACTACGCCTTTGTAATAGCGTTTGGTATAGACCGCTTTGTAATCTAGGGTTAAAGTTGAGTATGTGCTCCAGAATTAGGAGGGTCTAGCAGAATCCTTGTTGCGAAGAAAGGAGAAAACAATATGTAAAAACAAGTTTGTAATATGCAGTTATATCATTTTACTATCATAAATATCATAAACAATGTATCATATATATTACAAAATCGTGAGTGTCATTTAACGATCATGTTTATATTTGTTTAAATATCCTTTTCTCGAGATTTCTCACGAATAGGCTCTGACAAACTAGCAACTCTCAGAAAAAAAACTTCCTTTTGTATGAGAAATACTGTACACTAGCCCTTATAGAAATTAGCCGATGGATTTTTTGAAAGTGCAAGACAATCTGACAACGCGGAAGTAATAGATATACATGGCACAGCATAACATACAGAACACTAACTTTAAACCTGGGTCGAATAGTAGTTTGACAGAGCCATATTGTGCAGCTTGTTAGACTTATGAAGTGTACTAGTGGGGTATTTTTTTATAAATATGAGTGTACATTCTGGAAGCATTTCCCCGAATAACCAGAATTTGGGCGGCTACAAAATTTTAAACTTTATTTTGTATTGAAATTCTTGTTACTTTTGACTTCGACCCACCAGAATTATATTGTTAATGCCCTGCTAGTTAAAATCCACAAATATCCAAGTCCCTTGCGGGACTCAAACCCGCGACCTTCGAGTCCCTGGCCTAACACCTCAGTCAACACTGCTGCTTTGGTGGCTACAAACCTACCAGTCTAACAGAAAAGAACCTTGAAAATACAAATCAGAGGCTGTGACTTACTTCACTTTCGTATTGTTTCATACTCCGTTAAAACAGACCGTCTCTAATACCATGCCGAGATGTTGATTTTTTTTTCTTGTATAGACCTCTTTTTCGGGACTAATAAGACAATTACGCATTCAGGCATTTTGATTTGCCCATGAAATGAATGTAATCAGGTACCATTTTTTTTTTATTTTTCCGACTATTGTGTTATTTCATAAATTATATTTCTCTTTTAAAAAGCAAATAAAGTACATCTAATGAAAAAAACACGAATGAATTGTCAGCAATACACCAGAAGTATAAGTACTATTCCTATATCCTATATTAGAATTCATAGCTCTCACTTCTACTCCAAAGCTCAGTTGCGGTGGTTCTATATAAGTCAGAAATTATACATATATGAAAGTCAATAACGATACGTAGCCTATTCGAAAAAAAAAAGAGAAGAATCTTAAAATATAAATGTTTTGATAACAATGCTCACAAAACAACTTCCTATAAACGCGAATTATTGTTGCCACTCTATGAGGTACATTTTGTCACTATAATTTCATCGAATTTTTGAACAGCACTTAAACGTATTTTATATTGAAAGAAGTTAAACCTAACTTTGAAAATATATCAACGTAATGGAATGCAATTTGGAGTAAAGAAGCTATCAAGCAAATTTCTAAACATGAACAATGTGTTGCGACGAAAATATTCCACAGCCGTTTATTTGGTAATTGAGTAGTTTACTTAAAAAAGTGGAAAGATGTCAACTTTACTTTCAAGAGGGACAAATTGATGTGAAAAACTTAAGCATGTTGCCCCATTATCTGCAGGCTAATGGTAAAACATTTAATTTTCTTAAGTAGAAACGTGCGTCGTGTAACATCTTTTTAGTGATCTTTGGCTTCGCTTTACAACAATGCTATTATTTTCGGAATAACTTTGAATGAAATCTTGATTGAGGCAGATGTATATTTTGAACTGAATATTCGAAAATACTAATTTACTCTAATAACATTAGTTACATAAGGCAGCACGGTTGAATTAATTTTAGATTCTCAGAAATTTTTCTACTGCATTGTTGGTGGTGGAGTGTATTTTCAACTAATAATATTGTTAGCAATTATTTTCGAAATCTTACGAATTCTCAGTTATATCGTCGCATTTGAAGCAGAAGGACATAAGAATATTAAATTTCCATGTAACTTATTCCCTTATGCCTTGAAAGCGACGATACAATATTACACACTAAAATCAAAAGAGTGGATTAAGCTCAAATCGAGCGGAAAAAGTGACCGCTCGTTTAGAGCGAATTTTCATCGGAGCAAAGATGAAAAATGTCCGCTCGAAAAAAGAGCGGAAATCTGTGGTAGTCTATTTCAATGGAAACCTAGATATTGTATTTGTGTAGATGAATTTCCATCTATTCAGATACAATTTACATCTTGTGAACATGAAAACGACGCAATAAAATGTACAAAAGTGCGAAAGGGAGCATTAATTCATATGTACTAAAAAGAAAGGTACTGTACTTGTGAATGAAAATGAGTAAAATAAAACTAAACCTGGAGGAGATTTGAACCCGGTACCGTTCGACCAGCTATCCAACGCGTTAACCCTTCAACCAAGGGTCCAACTGCGAGAATGCGTCCTCGGAATTGTTTCTTTCGTCTCGTCAGGTACTTGATTACAACGCTGAAAGATTTCTTGCACGTACATATCTTACTCCTGACGTTTTTTGGTGTATTTTACTAACAGAAAAGTTGTGTTTTCTCATTTTTAACTATACATAACGCTATAAATTTCAGTCTTTCGATACTTATATTAGTCTTTCGATAGCCTTTGCTTTTGCAAATGGCGAAGACCAATGTAGACTAGTAGCCATGCCCATGATGCATTGCAAATCGCTCAAAAAAGAATGGAATTCAAACCGATCTACAAAGATGAGAAAATTCACTCCTAAACGATGAGAAATTGAAGCACCAAATCACTCTAAAAAGATGAGAAATCGCTCTTTCACCTTTGACGACTTAATAGAAAACCGCTCTTTTAAGAGTGAAAAAATAAATTACATCGAAATGAGCGAAATTCCATCTAGAAAGAGTACATTTTCCATCCAACGCGATAGTGTTTTGTTGGAAACCACTCTTTTTCGATCGAAAATTCCGCTCTTTTGATTTAGTGTGTACGGTTATGGATTATATTGTCGTATTATCTCCTAGAAACGCAATTTTACAGCAGAGAAAGGGAAAGATTTGCTACATTACTACTCTTCCATAGTTTAAAAAAAGTGATTGAGTTGACTGAAAACTACTTTAACACGCTGTAGTGACATGTTCTGAAACCTGTCCATTTGACAGTTATTGTCATCTTGCCCCTGTAGATACAATTGTGGACAAGATATTGTGAAATTTGTTTCGTGTTGTTGGAGATAAGACAAAGTAGTAACAAAAATTACCATTAAGTCTAAGTGGGAAATTTAATGCTGTAAAACCAGCTGAGGTTTGAAACTTTAATAGTAAATGTATTTTACAGAAATAAAAAAAAATCTGCATTACGGGTGGATTACGAACCCACAATGTCTAGCATTCTGCGCCAGTGCTTTATCACTCGGGACACAGAATTTTTTCTGTGAAAATGCCTCTACTGTAAAAGAAAATGACCATTCTTTTCTAAACCAGCAAATTTGGAGGCGTGGGTACATTAATAAAATTTTAGTTTAAATATTTTTTTACAAGATTATATTTATTTCTGAGCATAATAAAAAAAATGCGTGCTGAGATAGGGTGGGTGAAAGGATGAGGAAAGGTAGTTAGTTAATGCGTAGTTTTTGAAGGTACCATCTCAGCATTTGCTGGTATGACTGACGAAAACCATGGAAAAACCTGAGTCAGGATAGTCGGCCGGCCCTAGGCGCAAACTCCTGACCTCCCGAATGCTAAGCCAACACTTTACCATTGAGTCGCGACCGTTGGATAGTATTTTGTTTAATAATGATTTACAACTTGAGGAGTAGCAATGAATCAATTATAAATTATATTCATTATAATTAAGTTAACTTTTTCACAGAACTGTCGTGGATTAGTGGTAGAGCGTTGGCGTAGCTTCCGGGAGCTCGTTTGTTCAGTCCCAGCGGCCGACTATTCTGACAGGGGTTTTCCCTCTGTCACACCAGGCAAATGTCGGGATAGTACTTTCAACTTAGGCCCTGTCCGAGACCTTCCCGTATCCTTTCCCTTCCCCTATCACGGCCTGAGTCTTAGATGCCTACAGATCATAAATAAAAATTCAAAAGGTAATTCCAAAATAACTTTAGTTTAAAAATTGCTTATTACTTTGTTTTAGTTATTTATTATGAACTAAATGTTTAGTTATTTATTATTAAAAAGTACCTACTCTTTAGAAATAGGCCTAGTCTTTTATTAGAGATTACAGCATTACTGAGTTTGTTCACCATTAGCACACAATATTATAGTACTGCTAACAGTACATTTAATATTTCTTTTACACAATAATCTGCGAGAACATAGTGCATAACATTATGCTCTAGAGCAGAGGTGGCCAACAACAAGCCCGCCCGCGATGTAGTTTTGTGCGGCCCGCGCTAACATATCCGCGCTAACATACATAAGTATTAGATTATAGAGCATGATTAAATCATCACCATAGGCAGCTCCGTTACTATTAAAGGGAGCGAAAAGTGGAAAGAGAGAAAATGTGTTTGATTTAATCGAATATGCTTGAAAACACACACACACTGAAACGAAAAGTGGAGTGTTTTCTTCTGTTTTTTTCGATTTATTTACTAATATCCAAATTGTCCTATTTTGTGCGACTTTTGAATCAACTGTAGCTCGCAAACGGCAAACATGAGCACAGTGTTTTCTTATAAGAATTGTTTACAATTAAGTAAAAGTTCCAAATAAACAAAAATTGATTCTACTTTCATTCAACATTTTTGTGTTGACTCTCCTGTCTTCCACGTATATTTCATATATGCCACTGTTTCTACAAATATGATAATTCAATTCTCCATATTAACTTCTATCATTAAACGTTTTGTTTCTTTGTTCCTACCACGTAATTTCCGTGTTATTATTACCTACGGACAATGTTAGCAGCGAATATACTGTTCCTGTGACAATTAACTATTATAGCTCTCAAACCGCACGTAATATCGAAAAATGTTTCCTCTCTAAAAGTTACTCTGTTTTCAATCGTTATTCCAAAGATGTTAAAAGTTACCTCAGTTTCCATTTGAACTTTTGAAGTTGGCACCCCTCACACGTATTTCCTTACTCCACTGATTTCGAAAATAGCATTTTTGGATTTTTCTTACACACTTATGTAATCCTCTGCTTTTCACCGTCGCATCTATGTTTGGAAGTGTTTACACATGTGAATGCACTTTCTCAACTATGAGGACGATTAAATCTTCACATAGAAGTTAACTGACTGATCACCACCTTCAAGATTTGTTACCAATATCATCAGCATGGTTGAAAACTGACTTTGGTGAACTAGTTGCTGCACATGAACGCCCACAGTGCTTTCATTAAGTTGTGTTACATGTAAAGAAAGTAAAATGACAACAAATATAGTCTAGTAATAACAATATAACTATTAACTTAAAAATGTCTCGTTCATTTTTATTTTAAGTTCTGTCTAAAAGTTGCGGTCCGTTACGCTACTACTCATCATATATGACCCTCACATACAACGCAGTTGTCCACCCCTGGTTTAGATTATCCTGGATTCACCTGAGCGGATATTTTTACAAGACAAAGTAATTGTTAAATGCATGCACTATTTAGATGAGCCTGGATTCATCTGACATTTCTCGGTTGAATTGATCTTCGTTAGTAAATCAGGGTTCTCTACAAATTGTTCACTAAACGTTTCACACGAAAAAGCTGGTTTTACAACTAACATTGCCCGAATAGACTAACTTTCACTTGACTTTTCCTCCGCCTATATGTAGTTCATGAGACACAATAATTTCTTCATAGGAGCATTGCTACCCGAGAGACACGATATTATGTTTAGATTATTTAAAACGTTATCGAATAATTGAGGCGTATGCGCGAACAAACGTCTACGTTGCATTTTGCATGTATTGAGAAAAACGGTAAGCAAGTTGAAACTTATCTGCAGAGTGAGGTGGAGCGTACGGTGCTCCATAAATCCAATACACTGTTTAAGCGTGCTTTCAGCCAAGAGAAGAACATGTAACATAGACGTTTGTTCCACGGTTTTTGTAGTACAGCTCTCTCCAGAAATTTCTGAATACCGAGGTCATTTGTTGCAATATGTTGAAACCAAGTGCGAATACATGTCAAGGACACATCACAGATCTTTGCTTCGTAAATAACTTCACTTACAAAAATGATCACATAGACGTTTATTCGCGAATACGCCTCATTTATGCTATTTAAGATTTTCCGACCGGTAGTTGTCAGAAAAAATCAATCTGCAAAAACTAGTCTGTCGCACCTAAAAAAAAAGAAGGTTGTGGCAACCCATACATTTTACTAAACAAACAACGAGGGGTCCGAAAATCACATCCAATATTTCCTCAGATATGTCGTTTAGCTTCCGGAGTAAAAAAATATTCAAGAGGGGAGCATGTGCTATGGCACAAAAACATGACTGAAGTAAGATTCCGACTTAAGACGGATGTTCTTAACTTTTAGTACGTAGTTTCAGCCTACTACGAATTACCCCATTCACTCTCAATCGAAAAGAACGTCTCTGTTTCCGGTGTTAATTAATTATTTATTTTGCTAGTAAGTATTACTTTCATACATTTCAGAATTCCTTGTTCTTATCTTTACCACACGTCCAGATTCTATGTTTTTTTCTTCTTCACTTGCAGGATTCATCAATACAATACTGACATGGAAGTACTTGTATCCCTTTAGCAGACTGACTTACGCTAACTACCTTTTCCATCCATTAATTATTAGACTGATGGCCAGCCAACGGGATGCAGCCATTCATATGTCCATGGGCATGCTTGTAAGTATATTAACTACTTTCTATTATTCAATGTTAAGTATATTGGTAAGTACGGATAATTTACAAATGAAATCAAAGAGCGATGATAGCCTGTATGGTCAGTATTTGACCCTAGAAGCTACACTGAGAAAATAATATACGTAACTAACGATAAAACTAGATAGATGGAATATGTTCAGAGAGAACCAGATGTTCAGCAATGCATTGTTGTTCTGCGGATACGCTGTATGTCTTAAATATCATTACGTATGGAATACTATTGCATCGACATACATTATATACAGTTCATTACGCAGCGTGTAGTTGAAACATTCAGGCCCTATAGTCTTGGTTTATTATTATTTACGTTTCCTCTCAGTGTGGTGAAAACAAGTGTTACTAATAAACTTCTTTGAGTGCCAAAGGTTTGTATTTTCTCAAATTAATGTTTTGTATGGTTTTATATGTTCCATGACATTTCCAAATCCTGATCAACATACAACTTTGATCATGATCTACTAACCGGACACGTCTTACGTCATTGTTCCCCTGTGCTTGTGTCACACTATATTTGAGTAGCTCTAACTCCAAATTAACTTTACTTCTTTTTGCGTCAAAGGACTATTTAATTTATGATCTTCAAACCACCTTGTATGTCATAAAAAAATAGAAAAATAATGCAATTATCAATTGTCATAAAAAAATGTGAACTTTTCTATGTTTTTTGAGAATTCTCAAACTTATTCATTTTTTAACTGTATACATAACCTTTTAACTTTCGGAATAAAAATTTGCTTCCTCTCTCTGTTGTACTTCTATAATTGCATAGTGAATCTTTGAGCGATGATTGTATACATGTTACACAGTAATTGCTATAGTTCTATAATTATTCTATTTTATTTTTTATATCGATTAATGAAAGTAGGTAATTCTTTTTCTTTTTCTACTGTAAATTTTACATTTGGACATATTGAACAAGTATTACAGAGCTCTACTAAAGTTTCAAATGCATTTTCTTAAGTCTTCTTAAAGTAATATTACAACCTGCAAATTGCTTTTCTAGTTTACACAGAATTTGGGGTTTGTAATTTTAAATTTAAATAAAATAAATCCATTATTGATGTGTCCCCTACATTAGTGATTAGACTTGCCATCAAGAAGTTCTCTGCTCGACGCACAGTACGGAACATTCAAAACAGTAGTTCAGAGTTCACCTAAAGCTGTAGTAGGCCTACATTAAAATAATTATCCGGTGGTAGACACAATCAATCCACAATTTTTTCCTGCGTGCCTGATACAAACCTGCTTTCTGCTAGATCGCACATAATTACATTCTATGGTCATCCTTAATTATAAGAGAGCATTTTTTTCGGTATCTAACAATGACATTAAAAGTAATCCTTACGTGGACAATTTTAAAATCAAAGTTTGTAGTTCGATGAGAATTCAATATATGCGTAAGTCTCGGAAGAATATCAATGAGGAATATTTGATATTCACATCAATGAAATAGTCCTCAATATAGTGTCTGTAATGTTATAATAATATTAGAATCTTAAAAACAAAGTTTGGATCTGTTTACATAATTTGAATATTGATGTTCAAACTGAACTGCGTGAAAAGATTACTAATATCGTGCTTCCCATTTTGCTTTTCTTTCAGGCAATAATGTGCTTAGGAAGTATATTGGCTTCCTACTTGTTGGCTATTGTTGTGTGTCTGGTATACGAAATGCCAATACTAGGATTGTTGAAGATTATCTTCGATAAGAGAAAACGCTAAACTTTTTATTTATTGTGAAGATCAACCTACCTAAAGTGTCAAGTGTGAAAGTGGTAAAAACAAACAAATATCTTAAATTAAAAGAGATAAGAGAAAAGTAAGATAGAAGTACATTGTACAAACTAAATATACAATACCTGAGTAATGTTTCATAACTAACAGCACTGTCTTACTTGTACGATAGTAAATTGCAGATTACAGTTTTAATAAAAGCTGTAAAAAATTATCAATGTAACTGCAATTAAAGGGAAGAAAGTGCAAACTCCTGAGAACGATATTTGATTTGTCTCGAAATCTTGATCTCAATGGGAGTGAATTGAATAGTGAGATCGAAGTACTTAAATTGAATATATAAATTGTTTCAAACTATAAATAAATTCTGCTGTTTGCAGTATACCTCCAATTCTAGGAACTATGCACGCCATATATTCTTACAGTGAGAATAATTTTCTATCAGTTCTTTGCAGTATGCTTTCAATGAGAATATAAAGATATTCGATTTACAAAAAAATATCTCAAAACTGAAAAATATATGTGGATATAACTTAAGATGATACATGTTTCGCAGTGGAGTTTTTTAATTATGTATTTTTCATTCATTTATCGTTAAATAATTAACAAAATTTCTTGCTCCGTGTTAGCCTAATTCGTCCTAAGAATTTTGTTTGATTGGCACTTATTTGTTCAATATGCAAGTCGAAATTAAGGAGTGGTACTAATGGTATCATCAGCAATACAAATAACAATGAACAATCAACACTTTATTGAAATCAAAGTTACTCATTTCTAAGACTAAATTTGAAATTTTAATTTTACTTCTTAAGACATACATTATGTCTCTGGAAGTCTAAGATAACACTTCTATGTTATTATGAATAATTTATATGAGTGATAAAATGATATTTACAACTGATGTTATATACACTGCATATATATATTTATTGTTAATATGTATGGAGTTTTATTTTGAAATAATACAAATAAAGCTATTATTAAAAATGTTGATTCATTTACATTTCCCAGAATTTTT
>JAGDQP010018366.1:0-12735 GCA_022664845.1 Lepisma saccharinum | reverse complement strand
TAGATAGATAGATATAGATATAATAGGTAAGGAGAATTGTGGAGAACATTTTCATTACTTGTCTATTTTAACGCAAGAGTTAAATTCGAAGATATCCGTTTTAACACCTACAATATAAACTTTTCGATTACATACGAAATCGAGAAAATTGCCCAAACTTTCGGTGGCTTCCTAAAAGGTTTCACACTACTGCTATGATGTCTTAAGGTTTAAAGTTTTTTATTTACTTATACACTTAAATTATTTTAAATCTCATAAGCGATTGAAATCTTTATACCAACTTTTCTGGGTGGGATTTGCAGTAGATGTAGGCTTTAACTTGAGCCCACTAGTCATTCAAGAAATAATGAAGGAGATAACTAAACTCCTGGCCTTAGTTTAGAATATAATCCCAGAATACCACTGAACTAACCAGGGTAAACATAATTCAAGTTGGCCGATTCTGGGATTCGATCTCATGATTTATCGATTGAGAAGTGATCACTCAATCAACAGTTATCAAGTGTGCCTCTACACTCCGAGGAAAAATACGCTTATAAGATACTGAATACAGCAATCATTCAATACATTTGTTAATCAAAATGTCGTCCTTTCACAGCCATTTTTTAGATGAACCATATTCCAGGTCTGTTTTCCACACCACCAATTGGTAAATATACTTAGGGTAGACCGGGGCTATTTGAGTATAGTAAGAGAAAAATCAAAATTTCCCAAAACCGACGTACTTTAGAGTTTAAATAATTATGCCATAATCTACGTAAGTTATTATAGTACAACATATTGAAGAATAAAGAACCTGTTAAACCATGGAAATTCTGAAAAAGAATTTAAAATAAAAATGGCAGAATTAGAGACTAGTTAATCACGAGGCTATTTGCTGTATCAACATTGTTTACATTAATCCCATTAGCGCTCATGTATATTCTTAAATGATACCCTTTTCTATATAATTTGTGAAAAATGTAACATTAATAAACATTTCCCCTCAACCCTGTTTGTTTGAAAAAACTCGAGCCAGCGAACAAACAGCTCTTCATTAACGTAACCACTATTTGATAAGGAAACATGACAAGCCGTTGGTAGATTGCTGACGAATTCTTCTCTCATACGCTCACCTTTTATAAATAACAAATGGTAGGATGTATTGTCCAACTGCGTTTCAAGAGACTATCACAATGGCATTCTCGCCTCTTTCGACGCTAGTGAGAGCAACCACCTCTTTTCCCTCTTCTTGGAAATGACTTTGCTTGGGTTATTGTTGAGAGGAAACCCTGTTTCATCCACGTTGTATGTACGCTGTGCTTTTGTGTTGACACTAATTGTCGGAGTAGCAGATTTCAAAAGTTGAAAAAATCACTCACTGCTTCCTTATTAATGCCCTCAGCACGAGCTCTTGAAAGTCCCTCAGGTTTTCGTAATGATAAGTTCGGATGTCTTTTCATGAAACTTAAAAATCAATCTTCACCAGCTAATCCTTTGTTTCTCCAAGGATGTGTAATTTGATTTGTTATTACATATCGATGAACACCTTTACGAATCGTTTAGGGGTGCAGGCTAGTCCTTTTCCCGCGAGAATCATAATTCGCAACAAGAACTCTTCCTCCTCTTCTTCTGTCAGTACTGCGGGGTGTCCTATGGCTTTCAGGTTTGCACTTTGAACTATTTCATCAGTATCACCCAAGGTTAGTCTCAACCTTTCGAACTGCACTTTCCTTCGCAAAGTTTCAAATTTACATTGCAGAGCTGCGAAGCTCCATGTAAACTCAAATCACCTTTTGTTACACTTTGGATGACC
The DNA here is from genome assembly GCA_022664845.1 of Lepisma saccharinum. Lineage (NCBI taxonomy): Eukaryota > Metazoa > Arthropoda > Insecta > Zygentoma > Lepismatidae > Lepisma > Lepisma saccharinum. The sequence continues at coordinate 10,940 of JAGDQP010018366.1, read as the reverse complement.
TTCTCCATGTCTTCACTATTTCACTCGTTGTATTTATGTTTTGATTTGTATGCCTGTACCATTTAAAAAGAAAATGAAATGTTTTGTTTTGCATACGTGCATCATGGAGGCTAAACCATAAATACAAAATTCAAATTCATAAATTAAATAAATTCACATAAGTTTACACATGACCCAAATAGCCCCCATTGACTTAAATAGCCCCATTTTTTTCGACTCAAATAACCCCGTTGTGCACTTGCTTACGTAGGAACGTACTACTTTCACATGAGACAGAGAAGAGCAACAAAAACGGCGTTTATAACATGAGGACGTTCTGTTTTACGCGTACGGTATTAATTTAAAAAATATATGCATTTACGCAGGTTCAGAACCTTATATCATACAGCCATTATTTTATATCAGAGCAAAATATGCAGTATTGCAACTCACCTTGCTCAGAATAGTCGCAAATTTACACCAACTGATATAAAGCAGCAGATCAACCACATACACACCCTTCCCTTTCCCAACGAACTCACAACTAAAGGCGGGTTCAGCGTACTGGTGCGCATATTGAATGCGAAGTGACATTTTTTCTTACGTTTGACCCACATAACCCCTTGACTCAAATAGCTCCGGTCTACCCTATATTATACTTCAGTCATTCATTTTGTTCTAAAATTATAATATATAATTGTTCTGAAACTCTTTTTAATATTAAAGTATTGTACTCATATTTCTCATGTACTAGAGAATCTAATTTAAAAATATAGTAGTTAATTCTTTCTTTCACAATGGTTTCGTTGAAATATTAATAGAACTCCGTATTTTACAGATACAAAAGTAAACGTTAGTCCACATGCTTCACTGAAATGTATATGTGCTACTATTCATGTTAAGTCGTTTGGGTACAAGCTTAAACATTTAGATTCTTGACACGGACATTGGTTCCATTTATGGTCGTTATGGTCTCATAGTCACCCTTGCACTGATAATTCTTCCTAAAAAACGAACTAAATCTAGTTAATACTGTTGACCGTGTTCGCAAATTGTTGCTGACCGTGTTACTGCCCTTGAATCAGAATCCGACATGATCCTTCTCCCGGTTAGTATAAACCTCATAAGATAAATAAATGCATTCTCAAACGATTGCTCTTTAGCAATTATGAAGATGAAAATGACGAGAATTTTACTAAAACAATACATTTTCCCCAGGTGTGAGCTTTTGTTACTTACAAACCATTGTTAACCATCACCATAGCAGTACTTTGCTTTATGATTCGGCATCCATTTCTAAGACTTTAAAAAAAATCAATACTGTGCGTTTGTATGGTTTCTGCGATGAGGTTTTGTATATCTCAACGACCAGGCAAGGACAACTACAGGGTGAGTAAAGTGTTTTATATTATTTTGTTATTATTTCTGTATGCTATATTGGACAGATCGGTAGATAGGACTTCAAACGTATCTTTCTGGTAGTAGTGTGTAAGCATCCATCTGTCGACACCTACCAGACCACAACAGAAACTCAGCTTTACGAAAAATTGGTGAGAAAGTCGTAACCAGAGATTTCCATAATCAGACTTGACTCTAATGTAAGAATGATTCATAATTAATACTTGGGATAAAAATAATTTACCTTGAAGAAGTATAGGATATCTCATCTGTACATCCAGCCTGAAATTAGAGTACTCACTCTTCCTTTGGTATTTCTCCTCTGCCTGGATATATACATAGATATAGTGCAAATACTTTCGAATAAGTCTATTTCTATTATTAAACTGACTTACGTTCTAGATTCATTATCTTTAATTTGATAAATGAAAATCTATACTTTCAGTTTAATATTATCAAACCTTTATTGCTTTTAAAGTTTTTTTTTTCAAAAGATATGAACAAGTAACAAAAGAATATATTTGAAAAAAATTACTCTTTGAGCAAATCTGAATGCTTCTATGCCAGGAAGGAATAAATTAATTCTTATTATTAAGAACAATAGAGAAATCAAGAAATAGATTCGCATATAATTTCATGTGGAGGGGGGGATTTTCCCATTACTTCTATTTTAACACAAGGAGACATAACCTTAAACAAGGAGCAATAGATTCACTGCTGTATACACTTGAGAATTAAATAATAATAGTGAAAAGGTTACCTGTTTCCCAGTTATTTTCTATTCTTCCTTACAGTATAGTAAAAAGGATACAAAAGCAGTTTCCTTAGCTTTTAAACACAACATGGAATCCTTCCGATCTTTTAACTCCAATCAATTTCTCGTTCACTCCTCACACAGCACAATCAGAAAAAATAAAATCTCTGCTATTTAACCCATACTTCCATTTTCACACTTGGCAAACTTCAGGTTCTGGGTTTACACAATAGACTCCAATGTTTCACATTAACTTGTTACAAATAAAGAGTTTTTCCATTCTCTCAATTTTCCATTTTACACAAGTGGGGATTCAATCTTACACAAGTTTAATATCACAGGAACTTCACTTTGATATTCGTTTTAGTACCAAGAATAATGATTACATTATCCCCACCTTCAGCATTTTCGTCTATTATACAAGAACTTACTCCGTAATAACGCACTATTTTAAGAACAAGAGTGACATAGTCCTCACCTCTCCAACAATTTTTCCCAAACCAAAGGTTGAATTCGTCCAGTAACGAAACCCCTCCTACTCTCTCGTCTCGTTTTCAAGAACCAATCCTGAATCAAAGATGCAGCCAATCAGAGGTCAAGTTAGTAGTAATCTTTCACCAGATATTGAAATACTACTGTAAGTACCTGAATGACTGTTTTAAAAGAGAGACTAATCACAAATAGAGTAAACGATTCGCCATTTTCATGCTTCCCATAAAATGCACCTTACATGGTAATGTATAAGTATTTATTCGCAATGTTCTCATCAGAGCGACTTTCGTTTACTGGTGCAGAATGTCTTTAAAATTTAGTAATTTATTTCATTTTGTTGCTAGTCAATATAGTCATATATATCCTCAACTCGTCTCTCACGACTATTTGATTAAATTTCTTGACAATCAAAGGTGTTGTTAGATGAAATGGATAAAATATATGGCCTAGCGTTCCGACATATGAACATCGTCCCGACATTGACTTTATGTGACAAAGCAAGTCGCTCTCATCGTGTAAAGCAGTCTCTCACCCAACACAGGTTGCAGATGAACACATACACTTGAGGTAAAATGTTTTAACAATTTGATGAAAAGAATTCGTTGAAATACTTAGTCCAGTCGTAATGTCAAAATAGTTTGTTACATTCCAACGTAGATTACTTAAATATAGGCTTGTCAGACGTCCCGGTTTGATCGGAACAATTCCAGGGTTTGAAGAGAGGTCCCGCCTGGTTTCGTGTTTTGTCCCGGTAGTATGAAAGGTATTGTAAAACACGAAACCGTCCGTGACATATTCTCAAAACCCGGAACTACGTTATAATGTGAGATTGATTGAATTCTTATTAATATTCTAAACAAGTTGGTGAGCTTCTAAGGACGGGAACTATACTTTTTGGTAAAGTGGGCTCCCAAGCATTCCGTTAAGAGACCATGCGCATGGAAAGTGAGCTCCCTAACTTCTCGACCCAACCGAGGTCAATTATAATGTAGTACCAATAGTAATGATGTTTGTCCATGTCGCGTATATGTTCTACCTAGTCAATACTAGAATAGCCGGTGACATCATAGCAATAATGCGACTGAAAAGGATGTAACATTATTTCAAGAGGACACACACTGGCTTTTCGAATTCTGTACAAATGCTCGTCAAAGCAGAATGTCAATTGAAGAGTTTGGTGCAAGAGAGGTACTCCAAAGATAAGATAAAATGAATTGTATGGGCGGTAACAGCACTATGGCTTACGCCCTTCCCGAAGGTGAACTCCAAAGTTCTAAATTGTGTAAAAGTCGATGCTTTAGTAAACACACTACAAATATAAGTAATATCTGTAGTATTGATGCAATATTACGATTCTAGTATTGTAGGTCTGCATCTTCATCATGCATCAAGATGATACACTATCTGAGTAAAATGTATAAATGAATGAATTGTTATTAACTTCCTAAATAAGCTAGTGAGCTTCTATGGACCGGACCTATAGTTTTGATAAAGTTGCTCCAAACCACTCCGTTATTTGGACCCCAGTGGGAATTTAACCCGTGGCAACGTGTGCAGAAAACGAGCACGCTAACTTCTCGAACACCCGGAGGTAAAACTCTGCAATATGTTGGTGTCGGTGATTTTTTTTTTCAATGACACATACATAATCCAGATAGCACTTTCGCGGCTGGTGCTTGGCGGTAGCACAGTCCCCCATTTGAGCCACGCCTCACTTTTTTTCTAATTTCCAAGAAAACCTATTCTGTCATTAGTATAAATAAGGGAGTAAAGCTGGAAATAAAACGTATTTGTGTTCTCTAGTACATTTACAAAAAAATAAACAAAAATAAAATAAAATAAATGCAACACAGATAAGTGGGATGACTGTGAATGTGAAACCAACAGTACTTTTATATTTCGTCGAATGTTTGTCAAGTTTCGTGCCGGTACAACTAACGATATGGAAATAAACTAAAAAAACTATGTTGGCAACACTGACAACTGAAGTACTACAGTACAGTTGTACCTACAGTATTTTTTCATTGTGTTGAATTATGTTTGTGCAAAGTTTGGTACTGCTACGTCTAATGTAAGTGAACCAATTTGAAAAATTGAAGTGTATAGAAAATATATTAACAACATTGACAATTGAGATGGTTGATGATGAGATTGGAAACAGTACTTTTCTATTGTGTTGAATACTGTTTATGCCATGTTTGGTGCAAATAGACCTAACAGAATGAAAACAATTTAAAAAAAATGAATTTTAGAAAAAAATTGGTTGTCAACACTAACCAACTACAGCAGTCAAGACGGTTCCGGTGATTCTAAGCTAACCTAGCTAACATCTTTGCAACTACACCTCAACTACCTCTCTAAACTTTATGGTTCCTGATATTTATTTTTGGACATAGACAGATGGACTGAGCGGAATTATAATGTTCCTTTCCGTTAGCTACGCTTTGAAGGGACCTAACTTAAAATTGTTATTCTAAGTACAAATTAAAGTGAGACAAACAAAGCGCAAAAGAAGCTCATCATTCAGTGTTTACGACAGAAAGATAGTGATTCATTTTTGTGACGTCAGAGCTCATGTGAGAGCCGTGTACAAAACTTATTTTCTCTGTACTGCTTACCTCCTGAGTATTTTTCTCTCAGTCTAACATTTTATCTTCAAACCAATTCAGAAATTCATATTAGGTCTTTTAGGATAAATGCAACAGCGCTTCCCAATATTTTCTAGATTACGGACCCTTGAAAACTAATGATAATATTTCTCGTAGTCTCCCTGCGATTGCCCAGAACACTTGATGAAATAATTGGTTCTACAATATTTAAATGAATCAGGTAGTAGCATTACAAGTGAGACAGTTAAATAACAATAAACACATTTCTTGTTCTGGTGAGAAAAAAGATGAAAAATATTTAAAAAATATATAGTTTGGTTCCTGAAACCAGGAAAATAATCATTTCTTTAAGCTACGATATTAAAATGATGCATTGAATTCGATTGAAACGTTGAAAAGATATTCCTAAAAGTAATTTGTTTAAATGGTGCTTGGGAATCATATTCTACAGTACATCAATTCCGTCCGAGAATTTTACTTCTCTAAGTAAACCTTTCTTTTTTTTGTGATTTAGTATACATATATCGATATTTTTCATCTGGATTTGAAAAAGTAAAATGTAAAACAAGTGAGTGCATCACCCTACAGATCCTTTCACAAACAAATTAATAGTGAAAACTTAATTGGCGTTCGTTTCTCAGTTTTTTCGGAGATTAAGTTCGTTCTTTTGGGATACAAATCAAATTCCATTGAGATGTATCATCAAATTTACACATGTGTCTAGTATCGCGCCATTTACCAACTATACTTCCAAACTGAAAACATAAAACAATTTTCATAAATCAGTGTTTTCGAAACTTCATTGGCCATAGAACATTTTCGTTTAGGAAGTATAGACGGAACACTCATAGTTACAGATAACAATCATTTAGACTTACATTTTTGTGAAAGTTCAAAGCAAACCTTGAAATATAAAACAGTCTAAACTAATAATGAGTATAAATAAATATGGTGCATACTAATAAACCGTGACTCGTCTGTAGAATTCCGACGCAATCCTTAAAATTTCTATTTTTAGATCATAACAGTACTTTGGCTTACTTTTAGGCTTAGCGGTACTTGAGCTACTTTTTAGGTCAATGGCTTCCTTTTTAGATAACGGTATGATGACGTTGAAGACCGTTCTAGATCTTTTTATGCTGACATACCCTACTTTTTATTTGACATCTTACGAGCGTAAGCCATAGTGCTGTTACCGCCATAAAATTAATTTTATTTATTATTATTTATTATTTGACATCTTGGATGTTTTTAGGTGATGATGATGTTTTATTTTTATTGATTTACGGGTAATAGTGGGCGGTTCTGCTAGAAGTTTCTTTGACCTCCTTTTATTTTTGTCGTGCAAAATGACCTTTCTAGAACATTCGTTTTCTCTCTCACATAGTAGAGTCTTCATTGACCTTCTTTTCGTATAACGGATTTGTTTCTTGAACATGCTGAAAAGAAGGTCATCCCTTTGTTATAAATTATTTTAGCTCAGTTGTGTTGTAGCTATGTCAGACAACGTTAGAACCGAAGTAACTCCAGCTGTAGTAAGTGAGAAGCCATCTTGTAAATTTGTGGAAGCCATTTGAATAGTAGTGCTTATCGAGTGCTAGTAAGTCCTAAGAATATAGAAAAAAGATTTAAGTTATATGTAAATACTCATCCTGGAAGAAACAATTTAAAGGCAAACCTTGAACATAGTGTTCGTTATTTAAAAGGAAATAGAATAGTGGAACTCCGTGAAAAACTACTATTAATGGACCGATTTGGTGGAAGGGCGTAAGTGATTGGACTTAGTGTGAAAAGTAATATAATTTAATGGAGTCATGAGTGTTGAAAGCTTGTTATGGTATGAAGAAGTCTAGCCGTCAGATAGTTTTATTTCTACTTTAGAAGAAATCGAACGTGCAGCAAATACATTAAAAGACTTTGAATATACTTTTCCTTCCTTAAAAAAGGGAATAACCTTGAAAGTGGAAATGAATGTTTTTCATTGGAGAAAACACTGAATAGTGAACCTTTAAGTGACTCTTCAGTAAATTCTGATAATTATTGTGAAGTTACATTTTCTGGTAGTGATGAAAGTAATTTACATAGTTGCAAAGACTGTAAAAGTAAATCTATAGTGACTAAAAAATTCATATGAATGAAGTGAAAATGTTCATGAAACTGTTCCTTATAAAAGTGTTGGAAAATCTCTTATTTCGCCTTGTCAGTGGGGGAATAATATTATTTAGGAATTATGTACATGTATTTTGTAGGCTATAGAAAATTGGAGAAATATTAAAAAATCGGGTATTCAGCACGTTTTTATAACATACCTAATCAGTTAACACATGCTTGCCTTAGTTGGGATTTAAATTAAGAGGAACGTGCTGAATATTTAAATGATTGTACGTGGAACGCAGTGCTTAAACCAAGTAACTTTGTACAGATATATAATGAATATTTAAAGAAACATGAACATTCTGGTGAATTAAGAGAATTGATCTTTGAATGTGGTTTACGGAATTTACTTCAGCGAAATGTGGAAGAGGTAAGAGAGAAAATTATTTGTAAAGATATTTTTCATGTTCCTAAAGTTTATTGGAGAAAGAGAAAAGATGATGGAGTGTATACATTTCTGAATCCTGCATTTTAAAAACAATGAAATCTTATTTAAAAGTAAACCCGATCAAGTGCAGTGGCTGTACTTTTAATATTACACATCAATGTTTATACTAATGGAACACAGGATTTATAATATTAAAACATCTAGTGAATCAAGGAAATGATCAAAAATAGTTGTTGAATATTATGAGATCTATAAGAAAGATGATCATGCTACTATTTTAATGAACACATTTTTCAAGAAATATAAATAACATATTCCTGACACAGAATATATTGCACAGTTAATTACAAAAATTATTGAAGCGGAATTTCCTCCTATGAAAAGTCTAGGTTAATCAAAAGAATATATTATAGACATACAGGGTTTTAAACTTTTACCACATGAGTTTATTACACGTGAATTTTTTATTGTTTCAAGTGATGTTAGTGTTATGTTACATGCTATGACTAAACTTTCATGCTAAATGACTAAATTACCAATAGGATATCAAAAGCAATGTGTATGGTTAACTGAAAATTTTCATGGATTCTCATGGGACAGTTTAAATGGATATTCTATTTCTCTTATTTGGAGAATAATTCCTCAACTGTGCGGAGTTGATGTATTCCTTTGTAAAGTGAAAGAAAAGGAAGAGTGGATTCGTAAGTTATTTCAATTGAAAAACGTAAAATATTCGGATGATGAAGGTTGTCCTTCACTTGGAACATTAAATTTTAATATTGATGTAAAATTTGTACTTGCCATGTTTCTAAAGAAATGAATACTTGTGCTCTAACATTTGCTTAGAACTCCAATACTGGAAAAGGTTAAAATCTGCGAATGCAAACTTGAAGTGTAAAGTTAGATTTGAACTTGTATTATGTATCCCAAGTAAGAAATAAATTTCTTATAAATGTATACGAAATGATTTGTATTTACTTTAAAAGTAAAATAGAAATATTCAAGTCTAAGAAAATCTCAATTTTAGTTTAAGATAATCATAATAATGTATTATTTTTTTAGAAAATTATACTTCAAAATGAAACCAAACGTTTATTTAGAAAATCACACTTTTATTTAGAAAGTAAAGTTTCAAAATTAATTTTGATGAATTGATTTATATATAATCCCCTCTAAATTTTACTTTTATTTAGAAAGTAAAGTTTGAAAATTTAATTTGATGAATTGATTTATAAAATGATACTTTTTATTTATAGAAAATACTATTTATATAAAATATTAATTTTAAATTGTAAAGTATAATTTTGTAAATTAAAATTTTAATTATAGTTTTATTTAGAAAATCATACTTTAAAGGTGAAATTGATGGAGATTAAAATATATAATTGATATTTCATTTTAGAGAATCAGACTTCAAAATAAAAATTATAGCTATATTTATATCTTTACTATATTTCATAAAATGTATTGTAAAATTTATAGTTGAAATTCTGTTTTAGAAAATGTTACTTTTAAATTTTAAATAAATGTTCTGTTTTATCAACATGCACGGCAGTGCATGAGCCAAGTTCTTCACGTCAGAAAACGTTAGCACTGCCAGAAGCATGTTATACAGGAACAAGAGTTTATAGCAAAATCGACGATTTGGGGGCCCCGTAAGAAAAAAGATCTTAAAGATAGGAATATGAGCTTTTGCCGTTAAGGAGATATGGTAAATATGTGCAGATGTACAAAATTTCATATTCGTATCTCAAACTATGCTCTAGTTGTGGACCCCTGAAATTGCACATTTTAGGCTAACTGACTCACTCACTCACTCACTCACTCACTGACTGACTGACTGACTGACTGACTGACTCACTCATCATATTGTTTAGGGTGTTTGGAGTAAGCTAGAAACATGAAATTTGGTATGAACGTAGAGGATGATTAGTAGATAAAGGAAAAATTCCGACATTTTGAAAATGTCGCCATCTTGGATTCAAAATGGCCGCCAAACCTAAAATTTCAAAGAATACACAGCCTAAACGACTAAAGATAGAACAGTGAAATTTGGTATGAAACTACATCATTGGTAGCAAATTAAGGAAACTTTTTAAAAATTTGAAAAAGTCGCCAACTTGAATTCAAAATGGCCGCCAACCCTAAACTTTTAATGAATACACAGCCTAAACGGCTGCCGCTAGAATAATGAAATTTAGTTTGATAGTACAACATTATTTGTAGATTATGAAAATATTACAAAATATCTCTAAAGACGCCATCTTGGATCCAAAATGGCGGACGTCATAAATCCATTTTCTAACTGCTAGAGCCAGAGATACGAAATTTGGCATAATGATGTATTATCAAGAGTAGTTTAGGAAAACATAACAACGTTTTAAAAAATTCACCATCTTTGATTCAAAATGGCAGCTGAAATACCATTTTTCACATCGTTCGAGATAGAGAAATGAAATTTGGTATGACAGTGTATCATCACGAGTATGTCACGAACATATAAGAAAACGTTAAAAATGTGTCCATCTTTTATCCCAAATGCCCGCCTAAGCCCCACTCTATAACGACTGAAGCTAGAGAAACGAAATTTGGTATGAAGGTGTACCATTACGAGTAGGTTAGAATAAATTCGGCTCGTCTCCCCTACTAGGTTACAGTTCCCAGCTGGAGCCTGATTGCGATAAAGGAGTGCGCCCCAGCGAGGCCATCTTGGAATTCTGTGGCAGCGCCCCAATGAGGCGAAGCGAGTATATACATTACACAAGTGTAAAAAGCTGCGAAATAGGAGCAAAAGCACCAGGGGTGCAAACTGTCCAGTCAACTCCTTCAACCTTAAAAAGTGGTGAAATGGTATGGAAGTTCCTCGCACCAACTTCCAATACTCCTGCGTGTCCCACCAAGTTTTACTCGTCACAAACGTTAGCACTGCCAGGAGCATGTTATACAGGCAGAATGTGGAAGTTTCCCCATTCGGACGCAGCGCTCTGGAACATGAGGGAATATCTGCATCATGTGGCGCAGTGCACTGCAGATTCTGGTTGTGATAAAAAGACGCAGTTCCTCCAAACTCCTCAAGTTCGATGCGCGGCCTGCCGTGGGATTCTTGGCGCAGCGACGCGAGCGAATCGAGGGGAGTATCAACACGTACGGCAGTGCATGCAGCCGA
>JAGDQP010018365.1:0-36693 GCA_022664845.1 Lepisma saccharinum | reverse complement strand
GTCCGTGGAGTTCTTTATTATGCAGTCTCCTCCACTCATCTCGTCTCGTTTCGGCCCATATATCTTTCTCAAAACCTTATTTTCAAACACACGCAATTTATGTTCATCTGCTAGGGTCGTACTCCAACTTTCGCAACCGTAAAGTATATATATATATCAATGAACTAAAATTGGTATTAAGAAAAAGATCTTGAGAAATCTACATGTGAACTGTACTGAAATTAGTAGCTTCAAAGGACACACGAAAACTGGACGCAATCATCTGTTTTCTACAGCTTACCTTTAGTTCGCGAAATTATTGACGTTACTTTAGAAAAAGTCACAGTTTTTCGTAAGAATTTGGTAGCGGGAGAGTATCTTGAATGAAAGACATTTCACATATAAAGCACCAACAGTAACAACGAGTAAAATCTATTTCTCAGCTCTGCTGTGAGAGTTAGTTAAAAAAACAGAAAAATTGGTCGCCGGAAATTTTCTTTTTTTTTTCAATTTTTCGTGCTACTTTGGAAAAGGGCGTTTTTTTTGTTTGTTTGTTTTTTTTACTTTTAATAATAATAATAATAATAATTTTATTAGTCGTTAGACAACTATTTACAGTTGTAATAGACTTCGTCATAAAAATAATACAATAAAATATAGAATTATATAATAAAAGTTAAGATTATACAATATGTACGTAGTTTAATAATGGTCCCTTAAATAAGTTTCAAATTCACCTACGCTATATAGGCAACTATTTTTAAGCATATTTTTAATATAGCTGTCAAACCTTTTCTGATTCATATCACGAATAAATGACGGTAACAAATTAAAATATTTCACTCCACAGTACCTATAACTATGTTGCGTCTTACTTAGTCTTACATACGGCGTATCCATATTATCTTTCTGTCTTGTATTATAGTCATGGATATCGGTACGTCTTGTAATTTGAGCATAGTTTTCTTTGACATACATTAAACTCTGGTATACAAATATCGATGGTACAGTCATTATTTTATATTCACTATATAATTTTTTACAAGATACTCTATCAGATACACCCTTTATACATCTAACCGCTTTCTTTTGCCATTTAAATACATTTAAAGCCCCTTTAGAATTTCCCCAAATTAAGTTACCATATAGTAGATGGGGATGAAAAAAAGCATAATACGCAGAGATCAATAGGTCTTCTCCTACAGATGTCTTTAACTTTCGGAGCATATATAAAACTCTAGCAAGCTTTTTACACATTTCGTCAGTATGTCTATTCCAATTTAGTTTTGCATCCATATATATACCCAAAAGTTTGACAGATTCAATATTACTATCATTAGCATTTTCGTGATTCAAATTAAAATAGAGTGCAACAGTTTTTGCAGCATTCAAGGTTAGTTCATTATGCAAAAACCAACTTGAGGACGCTATTATCATTTCTTCATTCTTTTCTTGTAGTGACTTTGTGTTTTCTGCATTTGTAATAAAGGTGGTATCATCAGCATACAAAACAGATTTATGTGGTAAACAACTAGGCAAATCATTCATATATACAACAAAGAGAAAAGGACCAAGAACCGAGCCCTGCGGTACTCCAGTTTGTATGATTAATTCTTCTGATTTTACATTCATAATTTTAACAATTTGATGTCTATTAGTGAGATACGATTTAATTAAATTGAGTTCATTACTCTGGATACCATAAAACTGTAATTTTGATGCTAAAATATCATGTGACACACTATCAAATGCTTTACTTAAATCAACTAGAGTGACACAGGTGTAAGAGCGAGATTCAAACCCTCTTATTATTTCTGAAACAACTGATTCAACTGCTTTTATAGTGGAAAGACCAGTTCTAAATCCATATTGCGACATATTTAAAACATTATTATGTTCAAAGTACCTTGACAACTGCATTTTCATACATTGTTCAATAACTTTAGAAAATATTGGCACGAGAGAAATCGGACGATAATTATTCGGATCGCTTTTATCTCCTTTTTTATGAATAGGTATAGTTATGGTAATTTTAAGACAATCAGGGAAAGTACCTTCAAGGAGTGTCCAATTAACAAGATATGTAACAGGATAGATAATTGTGTGTATTATTTGCTTCAGTATAAAATTTGATAATCCGTAGTAATCTTCACTATGAGAGTTTCGCATATTAAGAATTATTTTCAGTATTTGTTCAGGTGTAATTTCCATCCATTTAAAAACTAAACTATCGCTCTGTGGTATATTCTGTCTAAGTAAATAGTTTTTATACTGGTTTCTGTTGTCAGTGTTATTACAGTAGGTAGATCCAGCACGCTGTGCACTATTTATAAAATGTTCGTTAAATTCATCCGGAGTTATAGTTATACATTCATTAGATAGCCTATTCCCTGTTTCATGTTTAATCACAGACCAAGCAGCTTTGTACTTATCATGAGAATGTGATATGAATTCTTCATTAGCTTCTATTTTGGCTAACCTAATTTCCTTTCTGTAAAGCTGTCTTATCTTTTTGTATCTTTCCTTATCTGTTACGTTACCTTCTTTCGCTATATAATATAGCCTAATGACTTTCTCCCTCAATTCGGCCAGTTTCGTCGTAAACCAATTTAAATGCAGCTTATTCTGTTTTGACATACCCTCATTAACAGTTTTAACCTTCCTTGGACAACACTCATTCAACCTATTAGATACATTCCTCACAAATAACTTCCAAGCTTCAGATACATTACTGCAATTTAAAACTTCATGTACCTCAAGTTCATTTAGCTTACTCCTTAGTAACATAATATTAGTTTCGTGTAACAGTCTATAACTTATTTGTTTAGTCGTAATTTTATCGTTTCGTGGAACAGTAATAGTAAGCCAGAGACCTCTGTGATCTGATAAGTACGGTTCTATAGTACCACAAGCTAACTCAGGTTTCTGCATATTGGTGATAGCATTATCTAAGCATGATTTCTTCCTTGTTGGTTGATCATTGATATAATAATAGTCTAGAGATCTAAGCGTGTCACAGAATACATTTTTTGTCGGAGTATCATTTAGTACATTAATATTTATATCCCCCGTAATATTTATTTACGGGGTCCCTGACAACATTTTATGATCAATGAATTAGTTAAAATGTTAGTTGATGTTCAAAACATACATATAGAAAAATATCTACAATGGGACTCCGTCTGACAAAGTTTTGAGGCAAAATGTCAGTTTTTTTGGTCTGAGCCAAAGATGCCTAAGGGCCTGAAGGGAACAGAACGTTTCTCTCATGTACAAGGATACTAATGATATATATTGCATTCCTAATGTAAATTGAGTTTTTGTACATTTTTTAACGTAAGATCATCCAATTGAACGAAAACTAAACAACAAATTCATTAGGTGTGTTAAGTGGTGTATATTGGTGCTGAAAAGGCAAAAAAAAATCGTCAATAAAACAACGGTTTTTTTACTTCGTAAAAAAAGAATTTTTCCTTTTTTTTTCAAAATTTCCGGTTTTTTTCCCCCGGTCTTTAAAACACTAGCAGAGTAAGTACATCCTTTTCTACATCTTTTGCAGTAGTGATACTATCTAAGGTTTGCAAAATTTAAATTCAATTGAACTTTATTTATGGCCTGACACAAAAAAACTGTTGCCGCACTTTATTTAGGCTACTGTTTTTCTTGAATTTTGTGAAATAAAGTTTTCCAATGGACATAGTGATGTTTATATCCTGAAAAGGTTACATAAAAAACCTTCCAGCAATAAATTAAAAAAGGTACCAAAAATGGTGCATGTAGAATGTAAGTAACTTTTCTACAAGCGCGAATCTGTGAGACGTGCAATATACGAGTACATAAAGAGCTTTGAAATATTCTTGTATCATCGTTTTTAACGCTTTGTCTCCCTCGCTTGTTTTCTGCACCGTGCATACTTTGATCAACAATGAAATTAGATTTAATTTAAACTCACATTTTTAAAAACATTAGCAGCCACCTTTTTCATTAAATTTAGTTCGCTAAGCTTTCCACTTTAGAATCCCGAAGCGCATTCAGGCGTCGACGACAAATGTTTGCTTTAACGTGTAATATGTATTTTAATTGTTTTATTTGTCAATCCAGCGTTACAGTTATGATGTTTGCGCAACATTACGTACCAACTAAAAGATCGTAAACCAACCGAACACATTCGTGTCGGAGTGGAAATACGCTAAAAATTGGAGAATTGCCGGAAAAAAAATATGTTCACATTGAAGCAAATCTTGTGGAGAAATGGCAAATTTGTTCGTATTACTGTTGTGAAAATAAAAAGACACACATATTAACCAGAGTGTGAAAACCTCTGTTTTGATACCTTCCTATAGGTAATAAAAATATGAAAGTTTAAAATTAGTTACGTTGTTCGATTTGCGAATAAGAAAATATATAATAAATTAATAATGTGCTACGGTCATGTAGACATTTCCAGACGAATCGTTGAACTCAATTGATTTCACTTATCCCCAAAATTAATCATTACTAATAACAACATAATGCAAAAACAATTACAATTTCTCTCACAAACAACAGCACAATATACAGGTAAAGTTTTTATATACTAAATAACTAACAAATGTCGACCCCGACGGCTGCCCGACCAACTAGTAGTCTGAGGATGGTCGGCGCGATCCATAAGTGACGATTGGTCATCCAGACCGCTGTCGGTGTCGTCAGGCCATCTTCCGGGCCGCCGTTGGGGTCGGCATAGAGGCGTAAGTCCGCCCGCTGACGTCGGTTTCTCTTCGGGATTTATTAAAACACGACGTCGACTTGCTCGTCGTCTCCTGACTTGCTGGGTTACTTACTCTATGACTTACGGAACTCGGAAGTTCATCGCCACAGTAACAAACGTTCGCCATTGATTCGATCCTGAGCAAGATCAATCCAATTTTTATCTCGAACACCTGCTTCTCGAAGATCCCTTCGAATATTATCCTCCCAACGTCGTCTCGGTCTTCCTAACGGTCTCTTTCCCTTCGGTTTACCAACCACGATGGAATATAATCTTCGTTTTCCCCCATCCGAGCTACATGGTCTGCCCACCTTAGTCGTCTCGTTTTCATTATTCTTACAACATCGGGTGAGTCGTAAAGTCCGTGAAGTTCTTCAGGTGGAAACGAGTAGGTATAGTCATATTTAGGTTAATTCATATTTATTATCTTGTGTATATAAACGCTTCCTAAATCATTGTTACTTTAGTGACTTGAGACTAAAGTCCTAGATTTAGTAATAACTCGCAAGGAGGTGAAATGTAGTGTAGTTCAGTTAAGTGTCGTGTGGATGTAGTGGAGTGCAAAATGAGAGAGAGCTTCCAATACACGAAAGATGTTGATCCCCCAAACTGTGGATAAAGGTAAAGGATGCGAAGACGTTCATTGTTGAGACTTCGAACCTAGAAAGCAAGTTAGTTTACTGCAAGTCTTCACATGGTTTTCACTTGCTAGATTTTCCTTGCATCGCATGCGTACAGCATGTTTGCAGTAGATGTACATGATCTACTGGTTTGTATATCAAGTTCAATGATAACTATATAGATGCAAGTCTGCAAAGTAAGTGTTTTAGTTCCACTTTTTAAAATCAGGTGGAACAAGTATCAAATCTGTTAACAGTACCGCCGCCGCTACGGCGCCATTTTTGTTTTTGTTTTATTCCTTTGGTGGATGTAACTGTCTTGAGAAAAACGTAATTTTGTGGTAAGTATCCAATAATATACGTACAAGAAAGTTGTTACGAGAAATATTACTGGCCTGGAAAAATACGCAACGCTGTAAATAGCCTACATTTGTATGCATGTCGTAAATACTTTCAATAGCGTACTATGCTCGAAACTCTTGCAAATGATTGCTATATAAACTTACACACACTTGCAGTGCAAGTGAAACACTAGCAGCAAGCGTAATGCAAATTTATACCTAATTGCAGCAGGCTTGCAGTGCAAGCGAAACACTTCCAGCAGGCGTAATGCAAACTTACACACATTTTCAGCAGGCTTGAAGCGCGGGGAAACGCTTGCAGATGGCTTGCTATGCAAACTTACAAGCAGGTTAACTGAAAGTTCGAATTGCGGAAACTTGGAGGTTTGCAGTAAACTAGCAGACTTGTAATGCAAGTCTGTTGCAAGTTCGCTTCACTTGAACTGCAAGTATGCTACAAGTTTGTTGCAAATTTTCGTTGTTACCTGGAAAAGAAGCGGAGCTTAAAATCAGAAAATTACGATGGAGCAAGACAAACTTCCTTTAAAAATTCTGAAGTTATCCAATGACTATAGTTTGTGCATCATTTTCCAAACCACTGCCAGGGGAAAATTAGTTGAAAATGCTACCTCACATGAACAAGTATATCAGAGAACGCGCTCAGTTCTGTAACGAAAAGTGTGTGGCTGCAATTGGAAGGTTTCGAGGAATCACATCTGACACGCTACTTGAGCGAAAGGCTTCATGGCATATAAGTTGCTACCAAGCCATCACCAAGCGCAGTAAACTACACCGTTTATAACAAAGGTTTGAAGAACAGAACCTGTCTTATGTAGGAACCAATGGAATTAGACCCAGCACTTCCAGGTTGGCATCGCTCTTAGTGTGTTCCATTTAGTAAAAGTGTGTAGCTTTTTTCTTCTTCTTTTTTTTTTACAATCGAGGCACACCCGAGAAAATCCTATCAAAAGCCTCAGTGAGGCAGTAAAGAAAAGTGGAAACGAAACACCTCAAATAAAAATTAATACAGTCATTAACCGAGAAGTTGGACATGCCATAGATGTGCGATATAATCTCCCATGTTGGACGAAGAATGTAAGTCATATGTTAAGAACAGCACCAGGTTCAGCTTGTCCAAATTCACTAACTACAGAATCGAATTAATTAGTCTCATAAGGGATTTTCTCAGAAAGAGCAGTGTTCGAATTAGCGGGGCGATGTCTGGGATTCCCCCTGGCAAATAATTTTCCCACCCTGACAGACATATTTCGTCCCTGCCAGGGATAAATTTATCCCCACTAGAAGATGTTTCGATCAAGATTAGATAGAAATCGGAACATTTTTATTTGGCAGAAGCTGAAAATGGAACTGACAAGGGTATATGAACTTTTACTAGCAGGTAAGAAGCCCATTTCGAAGCCATTTCTTTTGTCACGTTTATGAAGTAGCTTAAAGTGAGTGTTTTAGTAGCCTATGATTAGTTTGATTTAGTAACCACGTATTGGAAAATCGGGCTGCATGTCTTCCCTTCTCTCTCTCTCCAGGTTGCCTGTTGAAATCCATGCGTTGTTATGTTTTATCTCCCCCTGGCTAAAAATTTTAATTCACACACACTGAGAAAGGACCCTTTCAACATGGCTGTCATCCAAACAACATGAAAATATCCGAGCTATAAACAATGTTTCCAATACTTCTGTATGTCAGGAAAGAGTTAAAGAATTGTTTTTTTGGAAACATAAGTGAAATTGAATTCCATCGACAATCTCGTCGAAATGAGGCAGAGTTAGTATCTCTAAACGTATTCCGAGACAGTTGTATTGATTCAACTTACCAATTTAATGATTGAGATGTCGATGTCAAGATACAATGTCTCTGTGATGCAGCACAGATTGTCAGAAAGTATATCAGCAGTGCAAACAAGTAGGATTTTTTAAAAAATATTTATTTATTTATTGAACACAACAGGTTAATAGCATAATTGTGGTGTTCAACATACACATATGACATTTTCTACATACAAACATAGGTGTAACGTACATATTTGGAGCTGCATGGTAACATATTCTGCATAGTGTTCATTATTTTATATAAGAATGGAATTCTTTCATATTTACGTTAATACGTTACGTTCATATATCAATCTCAGGACATTCTTTAAGTATACAATTATATAATGAGCACATTCTCCTAATAGGCGATATGTCCATTGCTTTAGTTCTTTAGGCCGAAAGGTGGAAGACAGCTTTACGCGGTCGAGTTACTCTAAGCGGTACATACAGCCTGAATTCAGATAATAAGCTATCTTAATTCAGATAAGATAATTTAGATCAAAGAATTAAACTAATAAAGAGTGAAATCAACGCACTACGAAATATATTATCTTCAAATATTGAAACGGAAATTACAGAACTTGAACTCTACTTCAAGAACTTGACAATGAGTTGAAAAGTGTTATTCTTATGTATTCACAGCTGGTAAATAAAATATTTTAACCGAAGTTCAAAATATTATAACAATTTAAAATGAATTACAATTAATAAAGAATCAATTCATTACAAACACTGCTGCAGAAGACTTAGTCAATAATTTGAATATAAAGCTTGCGGAGTTAGAAAATACATTTTATGGTCTTCAAACAGCTGTGAATACATTAGAAAATGCTCTTCAAAATAATCGCTCCCAAGATCTTCAAAAGATGGAAGAAGTTATTTCAACTCTACAAAATGAACTAAAGAATCTACAGACCGTTGTGAATAATATTCCCACTGAGGTAAGTAGTTTAGAAGAAGCACTTGCGAAGTTAAATAAGAAATTAGAGGGTTTTAAACTTGCTACAGATTTAATTAATCTTCAGCATGTTGTAAGCACTGTTCAAAGTGAATTAATAGAAATATAAAAGAACACACCGAAGCAATCTGACACACTTCCAACTTCGCAAAAAGTAGAAACAATAAAAAAGACAATAAGTAATATTAAACTGTAATTGAGACAACAGAAAAAATCTCTGAAGTGATAAATAATATTAAGGTTCAATTGCAAAACCTTGAAACTAGTGTACCATTCCTTCCAGCGTCGGAAGATCTTTCTGGTATACAAGAAGTGTTGACGAGCATACAAAATGAAGTTAACGAAGCAATACAAGAACATGTAAAATTCATTTCTGGTCATGGTGTTAATGAAATAGTTAGTGGGTTAAAGGATATGTTGAAAAGTTTAGAGGATACTACACTAACACATAACACTCTCATTGCTGATATTCAGAAACAAATTAGTGATCTAGAAACGAAATATGCTTCTGTGACTAATTCTCTTAATAATTTATCTAAAAAATATGCTAACATTAATGACTTTCGTAATGTAGAAGCATCAATAGCTCTAATGCCTACAGTGACTCAACTTTAGGAAGTGCAAGATATTAAAAATTTCATAACAGACAGACTTTAATTCTAATGATAAAATAAAGAATTATATTGTTGCAAAACTGAAAGACCTGGAAGCTAAAAAGCGATGTGTATAGGGCCATATATGCTAAATCTAATGAATTGTTAACATCAATACATAATTTACATAGTGTTCAGTTCTTTAAAATTTATTCAATAAAGAATATTCAATTCTTAAAAGAACGTGATTTCACACACGGCAATGCTGGTGGTAAAGTATATATCTTTGATATGAATACACCCTATTTCGAAATATCTTGGAAAACTTAAAATTACTGGTTTTCATTGGATTACTAAGAAGAATAGTTTCCTATTGTTGATATATATTCAGCGAGCGGTGGACAAAGTATGGCTATTTATCATTAGGAATACATGAAGGTAGTGGAGTACCAGATGCACCATCTGAAGATGAAATTATACTTCACGAAATTTGATGTAGAAGGCAATGTGCTTGTAGTTCGATCGGATAAGTTTTCACCTGCTGAATATCCAATAACTATTGGTTTGATCTTTATTGCTCAATTGATTTCTCGATCTTAAATTAGTTCTCAAAAGAATGTTATTTTTTAATTTAAATTAATTCTCAATAGAATGAATAGTAGATTAGCTATTGTAGAAGAACTACATAAGCCTGCAAGACGAATAACTGTTTTAACCAAGGGTATACATGATTTATGGCAAGGAGATTTGGTTGAAATGAACTATGGAAACTTGAAAGGCTTAGCTAAATTAAAGAGGGGATATTCTTATCTTCTACTCATTATTGACCCTTTAGTATCATAGGTGTCCATTTTGGCCTGACCTCCACTCCACCTCCCCTCCAGCTCTGATCTTCCCCTCCGCCTCCACTCCACATCACCCTCCAGCATGGAGTTCGCCATCCACCTCCACTCCACATCACCCTCCAGCATGAAGTTCGCCCTCCACCTCCACTCCACATCACCCTCCACCTATGATCTGCCCCTCCACCTCCACTCCACATCACCCTCCAACATGGAGTTCGCCATCCACCTCCACTCCACATCACCCTCCAGCTATGATCTGCCCCTCCACTCCAGCTCTGATCTGGCCATCCACCTCCACTCCACCCTCCAGCATGGAGTTCGCCATCCACATCCACTCCACATAACCCTCCAAGCACAGAGGTCACTACCACCTCCACTCCACATCACCCTCCACATAACCCTCCAAGCACAGAGGTCACTACCACCTCCACTCCACATCACCCTCCAAGCACAGAGGTCACTACCACCTCCACTCCACATCACCCACCAGCACGGAGATAGCCCTTCACCTCCACTCCAGCTATGATCTGGCCATCCACCTCCACTCCACATCACCCACCAGCACGGGTCAGCAGCAGTCTTATTCGGCAAACAAGATTAATAAACACTGGTCTGGAGAGAAGGACAAACCAAGGACATTCAAAAGGGGGAACACAATGGCATTCTATTTTCAAGAAACAGGACGCCGCAGGTGATGATTTCTTATTAGGAGAAACTAATATAATGACTCATACCGGTTGTAGATCCATTTTGAATAAGGAGGTTCTTTACGAAAAGTTGATAGTTTCCGTGTTATAAGCAAAGCACCGCCAAAAAATGATTGTTTTTTTCATTGATGCGTCACGAAATGTTGTTAGCAAACCTCAGATTCGGATTCAGCAATCAGCACCCAAAAAAAATATAGAATGGAAGAAATCAAAACTACCCCACAACTATCCCGCTAGGGGCCCTTTTTGAGTACAAATTGACTATTGTTACCTGACTGAGGAGAAACCCGGGAGAACACCTCAATCAGGATGGTCGGCCGCTGGGATCGAATCCAGAACATCCCGAAAGCTACGCTAACGATCTACCAACTTTTAACCATTATTTGGGTTCGTCTACGTTTTGTAGTGGTGGAAACTTCTCTACTCTAAATACATTTTTCCACCGTATCCCCACCTCGAAGTGTATTCATCATCAAGAAAGGGATGTGTTTAACTAGTAAAACATAGTAGGTTGATTTTAAATATGACATTGATACATGAACAAGAACAATGTTTCCAGACCCACAGCGGGTATTGAACCTATGACCATGTGCATATAGACCTGAAGATGCAACTACTTAGATATACGATCATTACTCAGCAAGTTCGAACTACATTTTCACGTGTAACGCTGCTAGATGAAAACATTAGTCAGGATTGTCCACCGCTGGGTTCGAACCCACGACCTCTCGAATGCTACATGAACAAGCCGTTCCGTCATCTCATAGACGATCTTCACCATTCCGCTATCTCCAGCTATTCCAACATTGGCCTTGTGTTACCGTAAGAAAGAACATTAGTCAGGATGATCGTCCAAATATCATCATTGTATCATGTCGGGAAATGAGTTAAATTCACGTTGAAAAATCTGAGGACACAACGTATCATACTGAACTATAGAAAAGTCTGTAAACAAACAAAAAAAAAGTTTGTCTTTATATGAAAGTAACAATGGAATATTGCATTGTCACCTGACTTACGTCGCTTTGCAAATTCCATCGTTGTGAGACGTCGGGAAATGAGTTAAACTAACGGTGAAAGATTTGAGGACACCACGAACCTTACTAAAATATTTTTAAAATATACCTATTTGTAACTAAAGAATAGTAAGCAAACGCATTACATCATAGCCTCTACAGTAACCATTGTACAAACAATGCTTCAAAAAGACGTGTTGAGTGATTTCTCCCCACCCCCCAATTCATCAGGAAAGAAAGGCATGTGTTTAACTAGTAAAACATAGTAAGTTGACTTCAAATATGACATTGATACATGAACAAGACTGTTTCCATGATGGACTTGAACCTATGACCATGTGCATATGAACCTGAGATCATTACTGAGCAAGTTCAAACTACATTTTCACGTGTAACGCTGAGCTGACAAGCGTACGCGCCAACAAACTTCTAAGGCACATTTTCAAACTTAAAAAAAAATACGATTACATTTTTATATATAAAAGGGAAAATATGACGCATAAAATATGCATACTTTGCAGGAAAGTGGACTTTGGTCTAACATGTCTTCGTGCAAAGTATGAATATTTTTTGCCTCATATTTTTCCTTTTATATATAAATTTGAAACCACAAAATTGATTTGTTAATATTTAATAACTCTCAAAAACTTTTAAAAGTACCAACATGATTAATTATTTGCCAGAAGAAAGGAAAAAAGTCACTTAGGAACTGTAAAAATTGGACTACCATAGTGTTCCTGTGAGTGAGTGGTTACGCTTGCTGCCTTACAGTCAATGAATCCGGGGTTTGATTCCGATCGACACTATGTTAATTCAGATTTTCTGGCATTTAGGCAACTTTGGCTCGGCGTAGCATTCCGGAGGTCGTAGGTTCGACAGAAAGAAAAATGAAACCTCTTGAGACATGAGTTTGCCGGTGGCACAATCTCTCACGTTAATGAGTAGTGATATACTAGGCCTACAAACTAAGAAAAAAATAGGGACACAAAAGTGGTTCTAAGCACACGATAAACTGTAGGCCCTGTCCTTAGATGCTTACCAGCTCGTTTAGGGCGTTCATAACAAATTAATTAAATAAAGCATATGCGCGAACAAACGTTTGAGGCACATTTTGAAATAAAAAATCATTCACGATTACATTTTTGCATACAAGGGGAAAAATATGAGGCATAAAATAGTCATACTTTGCACGAAGACATGTTAGACTAAAGTCCGCCTTTGTGCAAAATATGAATATTTGATCCATACTTGAACAAATTTATGACTTCATATCCCACCTCAAACTGAAAACCCTGGCGGAATCCCTGCTCTATATTACCACTTCTAATATTATTTGAATAATGTTATTCTCTATAAGGAGAAACAATGTATGTTGCGTTCTTACAATATTATACAAACATGCCTATGAATCATTCAAATGTGCTATTCAGGTGCGTGTTTCACAATGGCAGTGAAAACATTAGTTAATTTTTATTTTAGCTGAACATTAACATTTATTTCATTAGCGTTCTATTTTATTGTGTTACTCGTCAAATTTTAAATAAACTCAACTACGACAAAAACCTGTTAGGACAACTAGCGTTGTTTCGAATACAAACACGTGTGACTCATTATTCTTGCTTGTTACACAGACATATGCATTGCTAACTGTATTATTTCGTCACCTGAGGCAGTTTCTTTCTTCAGGCTCAAGCCCATCACCTGCAAATATTCCTTACGAGCAAAAAAAATTGTCAAGTTCAGATAACAAAGAAATCAGCGCCCCAGGGGGTGCAGCCAGTTGCTTTAGCGTCCTTCTCACGTGCTATGAATCATAAAAAGAAAGATTTAGGAAGATGAGATTAATGTTTGTTGGTATCAGAAAGTTATGTCAGTACTGAATACCATGGAGTAAATTACTTCATTACAATTTATATACGTTAATATAGTTCGAATGGAAATATATTTGGAAAGTTAATATATGAACATTGTCATAGGTTCAAGACCCGTTGTGGGTGTGGAAACAGTCTTTGTTCATGTATCGGGACAGAGGAGAGGCGAATCCTTTCCTCTCCTCTGTCCTGGCCTGAGCATATGTTCAAAGGGCCAGCCCGGAATTTGCCTGGTGTGACTGAGGAGAAACCCTGGACTGAGGAGAAAACCTCTGCCAGGATGGTCGGCCGCTGGGATGGCATGTTTCTTAAACAATTCGTACCAAAAAGTAAAAGATAATTTTGCTTATGTATGACTAGAAAGAAAAGCATGGGGCGCGCCAATTGAAGAACTTATGGAGTAACTGAATATGACAGGGGCGCCGTAAGGATTTAGGCCGACGACTGGAATAATATTTCATATTGCATTATTAAATATTCAATAATATTTCATATTGTATTATTAAAAATTCAATATTTACTATTGAATCTGACAAATATTTATACTGACATATTCAAACCTGGAAAGACATCAGTCAGGATGGTCGCCGCTGGGATCGAACCCACGACCTCCTGAATGCTACCCTGACCCTCTACCACTGAGATACGACTGCTTGGTCCTGGGTTCCGGACTCCTCCAAATTCAGTTGTTTTTTTTTCGGTGAAATTAGTATCACGTTTGGCAAAATTATTGTTGATTTTGGCAAAAGCACATTCGGGGTTTCCAGATTAATTTTTTCAGTAACATGTCATGATGGCATTAATTATAGGCCTTTTGTTTCCCAGATTCGATCCTAAAGACTGGCTTCTGTAAAAGTTTTTGGGAGGCAAGATAACTTTGCTAGAGATGGTAAGTAGAACGAGAAAGTTCCCTCTCCCGGGGACATACAAGGCAAATGTTGACTTGGTACACTTTACCTACGCATCATCTCCTGACTTGAACCTGAGATACTTGAATTTTATTGGATAGTTAGTAGAGCGTTGTCTTACCATTCGAGATGTCCTGGGTTCGATCCCCGCGGCCGACCATCTTGACTGTGTTATTTTCAGTGGTTTTCCTCAGTCGCACCAGCCAAATGCCGGGATGGAACCTTCAACATAGGTCCCAGCAAGCGTTACCACCCACTCACAGGAACACTATTGTAGCCCAATTTTCACTTCATACACCCCCTCATTCTGAGAATCCTGGCGGAATCCATGCTCTCTACAACTACTTCAGCCGTTATTTTAAGAATCGCATTATTTATAAGGAGAAATTATGTATAAGGAGACTTTGTAAGCATAGTATATCACTATTCATTAGGAACTGTACAAAACCTGAGAAATTACGCCACCGGAAAACTCATGTCTCAAGAGATATCATTTTTCTTTTTGTGGAACCTACTGACACAGAGATTTTCTGTCAGTCGTATTTGACAGTTATTCGATATACACTCATGAGAATTTTCCCATTTTTTTCCTCGACCGGGAAGCGAAACCTTTCCTCTCCTCTGTCCCGGCCTGAGCCTGTGTTGAAAGGGCCATCCCGGCATTTGCCTATGTGACTGAGGAGAAACACCAGGAAAACCTCTGTCAGGATGGTCGGCCGCTGAGATGGTCTGTTTCTTAAACAATTCGTACCAAAAAGTAAAAGATAATTTAATTTATGCATAACCAGAAAGAAAAGCATAAGGTGCGTCAATTGAAAAACTTATAGAGTAACTGAATATGACATACCAACGGGAGAGGGAAACTCACTCAAGTTAACCTGCAACGATGAATAGTTTGGCGAGTTTCAGCACTGAAGTAACTAAGAAAATAACAAAAAATACTTTAGCGGTCCACAAAGTGTAAGTAAAACTGAGGTTATTCTTTTCTGCCCAATCACTAGTCACGTCTGAATAATATTACAGTTTCCGAGACAAATGCTAGAATACGTTTCGCAAGGAAATTTTTATTTATTGTGTGAGTGACGGGTGACACGCTAAAATTTTGTAATTGTACATTTCGTAGGTTTCTTGTTGGCTCCACTACGCAGGTTCTAATTCTAGCAGAACAATGAGTAAGCCCTTGTTGCTAAAATATTTGTTGATTTTGATTGGAAGTGTTATTGACGCTCCGGGGTAGACCCCCCCCCCCCGATCACCTATGAAAGAAACACTGGATTTATGTAATCAAGCATCTTACTTGGTAAATTATTGGAATGTCCTTTAAGTTTGCTGTACTGAAATATTTTCAAAAATGGGATTATTTAAGACCTTTTGGCCTCTTTGGCGCCATACACCTATGCAATTACGGGCATTCTAATTTCTCAACTAAAATAAACAATGTCAAAATCTAGGATAGTTCATTTGATACACATTCACATGTATAAATTGGGGCGGCTTTCCAAAATTTCATCATTGCTTGTCATTTGTCCAGTATCTTCAAAAATATGAAAACACACATACACTCGCACCGTAGGTAGTGGTACGAACTTACGAAGGTTAGTGAACTATTTTATTTCACTATGTAGTAGTGAAACAAGTCCTCCTTCAGCATGGAGTTCGCCCTCAACTCCACTCCACATCACCCTCCAGCTATGATCTGTCCCCCACCTCCCCTCCAGCTCTAATGTGGCCCTTCACCTCCACTCCACATCACCCACTAGGATGGAGATAGCCCTCCACCTCCACTCCACATCACCCTCCAGCTATGATCTTCCCCTCCACCTCACTCCACATCACCCTCCAGCTATGCTCTTCCCCTCCACTTCCACTCCAGCTCTGATGTGGCCATCCACTTCCACTCCACATCACCCATCAGCATGGAGATATCCCTCCACCTCCACTCCACATCACCCTCCAGGTTGGAGGGTGATGGGGAATTATGTTGAGGGGTGACCTCCGGAGGGATGGACACCTTTGGTAAGTATGTACAGCTGTATCAGTTAAAAATAAAACAGGGAATGAAATTACACGTCAAAACTCAAAGCAACTCAACAAGCACCAAAGTATTTGCAAACAGATCGCGGTAGCGAGTTTTATAATAGAGTTTATTAAATTAATGAATCAAAAAGGTATTACTCATTATTCTTCATACAGTGATAAGAAATCTAGTATAGTGAAAAGTTTTAATAAAACGTAAGTTGATGTGGAAACAATTCACACTGCAAGGTAATTACAATGGTATATTACAAGCGCTAATGAAGACATAATAAAAAACATAGCACGATGAAAATCAAACCGATTGATGCCGTGAAGAAAGAAAACGAACAAAAATTAATTTCAACAGTGTATATGAGGAGGTATATACCATAATCGAAGGCGAAATATACTGTAGAAGACTATGTTCGAATTAGCAAGTTTAAAAATAAGTTTGAAAGAGGCTTCACACGCAATTGGAGCACACAAATTCTTCAAATAGCTACAGTTTTTAAGACTGATCCACCTATATATCACTTAAAAGATGAAAGCAATGAGATTATTAAAGGTCGTTTTTATGAGCAAGAACTAATGAAAACTAAACACCCTCATGAATAGTTAATTGAAAAGGTTATACGTAGAACTAAAAGCAAGGCATATGTTAAATAGTTAGGTTTATCTTCAGACAATAATTCTTGGATCGATCTCAAAGCTATAATATAATCAATCATAAAATGTGAAGTGTTAAGGAACGACTTTCGGTACCTAATGATTATGATAAGTTGAATGGTGAACTTCTTCCTAATAACATTCGTTGCTTAATAATAGGCACATCAGGTTATGGAAAACAACATTAGTTCTTGATAATTTCATTTTAGCTCCAACTTGGCTTTATTGGGGTGGTAGACACATACGTTTCCTCTAAAAGCTTAGAACAAGCCAAGTATCAACTGCAGCACATTTATAATGATATACAAGAAAGGTTCCACTATCAGTTGGTTACATTCAAACCTTGTTATAAAGTTAGAAGATTGCAAGCAACAATCTGTTGTTATATTTGATGACTATATATTAGAGGAACAGCATGAGGTACGGAATTACTTCACACAGGTAGACATAAAGGAATATATTGCTTTCACTTAGCACAAACATATAGTAAAGTTCCAAAACAACTTATTAGAGATAATGCAAATTTCTTATGTTTATTTTGTCAATATAACACGAATTTAAAGCATATTTATAATGAATTTGTTGTTGGTGACATGTCATTTAATAAAATTTAAGGATATTTGTTCTATTGCATGGAAGGAACCCTATGGCTTTATAACAATCGATATGACGAGAAAGTCGAATGGAAAGTATCGAAACAAAATCGATCATTCCTTTGTAATCGAGTGATCATTTATCTCATTTACGTTTTTAACGTTTAGTAATTTAATTAATGTACGTATGTTACGTCTTTTTATAATGTCAAAGCAGATATAACATAGTATTTTTTATAATGTCAAAACGAAAATCGAATAATACTGAATTACAAAATGTCTTGGCGAAACGTTTTAAAGAATGAAAAGAAAGTCACCGTAGCTATTATGAAAAGTATAAACGTCAAGAGAAACCATTGATTGAGGCGATTGGAAGCTTAGGAAAAGAAATTAAAGGAGAAACCGATCACAACAGAAATCCAATTACAGAACTTCTACCTGTATCACACAGGAATATAAATAATTATCCACCATCAGAAACCTCATTTGAGAAACGGCTATTTGCTTTGCCTAAGGCATTACCAGAGATTAAAGAAACGAAACATGATGATGATGAAGTGAAAGAAATTCAGTTATGTTCATTAGCAAGTCGATACTTGAGTACTAATGGGTCAGATAAAGATGAAGTGTTCCATTGATATAGATGGAGTAGTGCCGTGGGAGATTGAAAATTATAATGTTTTCTTTGATAATGATGATTTAATTATTTATAGTGATAGTAAGATTGCACATGATCCATTGGCTCCGATCTATGAAAACTTTAAAGAAACAGAAGGTTTATGGGAGTTAATAACTCGTAAGCAACCGATAGGTTTCACTGAAAAGATAAAATGAATTGTATGGGCGGTAAGAGCACTATGGCTTACGCCCGTCCCGAGGTTTCACTGATGAAGATTATGGAACTTATAAGAAAATTTTAAAGATGACAAATGCTTTATATCAGAATCACGATCCATCACAAAATAGAGTTAAATCAAGCTCCAGTGATAAGTACAAGACATTAATTAAACCTATTTGGCTTGAACTGAAAACTAAAGATGAGGGTTTAAAAGAGAGGAAGCAAGGAAAGGGAATTAAGCGCTACACAAATATGCCGCAAAAGTTTATTTGGATGGATAATGTTAGAAAGTTAGTAGATATATTATTAATTATAGCAGGTGAAGAAGCAGCAACAACACAAACTTTTATAATGAGAAAGTGGGTATAATGGATATGATTTCGTCTCGTTTATCCAGTTTTATTGTATCAAACCCAAAGCGTTTAGGTTACCTCATAAAAATCATTCATACACTTCCACCAACATTTTGGCAAACTATTGAAGGTAAAGTAAATATTATTATTAATAAATTACTCTTTGAACAACACCTCCCCGGCTATGAATTCTGTCGTCCTGGTACACGTTTAGATGAAAGATTAGCGAAAGGTAATCCAGGTATCAATAGATCAAGCATGTTGAGAGCATGATATTGCCTATAAGAACTTGAAAGATTTATCAGAGAGGGATAGAGCTGATCAAGACAGAGTTTAAAGCTTTTGATAGAGTTGTTAGTAAAGATGCTGGTTTAGGTGAAAAATTAGGTTCATTAGGAGTAGCAATGACAATGAATACAAAACGAAAAATGGGATGGGGTTTATAGATTGTTGCATTTTTTCTTAAACTTGGCCAAAACGCAGCGTAGCAGCCTGAGCCGTAGTTGTCGAATAAATTCAATTCAAAATTCGTGAATATAATATAGTCTTTTAATATAATGAAAGCAAAAGGTATAAAATTTCAAATTCCAGCACAGGAATTGAAGTCATTAAATGTTAACAATATTTTAAATAAAGCACAACTTGCGAAGAAACAAAAATGCTTAAAAAGGGGCATAATATGGCTCTAACGTCAAGTTTAGCGCAGTTAAAAACACTACGTAATCAACCGAAAACAGGTGGTTTCATATTTACAATTCCTACGATACTTGCTACATTGAGAGCTGTTGGTAGTCTTGCAACTGGTTCAGCAGCTATAGCTAAAGCAGTAATCGATGCAAAGAAAAAAAGCAAGAGTTAGAAGAACAAAAGCGTCACAATGAAGTTATGGAATCATCAATTCTAGCTAAAGGACTTAAACAAAGAAAGAAAAAACTCCTGAAGGACATGAACAGAGTAAAAAAGCGCTCACCAATTATGATATCGAACGTATAGCTAAAGAATTGAATATAAAGAACTTTAAAGGTGTGTATATGAGTGATAATTTAACAGTTACACCACCATTAAAACAAGAATGTGTTGTTAACTTAAATCAATTAATTAATACAGGAACTCACTGGATATGTTATTGGTATGAAAATAATAAAGCTTGTATATTCGATTCATTTGGTGAAGTACCTCCCAAGTCTTTGGTTGAATATTTAAATCCTAATATCACAGTAACTGAATATACTAGTGATCGAATTCAACACTAATTTGCGGTCACTTATGTCAAACTGTTAAAGTTTTTATCTAACGGTTATATATTTTCGTCAAGCTATTGAAAAATTGAAACTTGATTACCTGATGAATGATGCATAAAAATTGTATATCACATAGTCTTTTATTTAAAAAGAAATGATTGTGTTGCACTTATTGGGAACTACACCAAAGCTTCGACTGAATCTTCATAATTAAATTGATAAACAAAATTATAATTTCAAAATTGCACTGATTGGATTCTATAGTATGTGCCTAATACCAAATGTAACAAAAATAGCAATACCTACTTCAAAAAAGGAGAGAAACATAATATACCACCGGGTCAATATAATGCATCAACATTAGAAACAACACTACCCAAAGAAATGCTTCTAAATGAAAATCATGTGACACATCGCAGAAAATCTTAATGTGGGAACTGTTGGTAAGTTATTAGCTTTCAAGAATAATACCGATCTTAAGCCAGAAGATACTCATGTGGGTCAATTTCTTCCAAAGTTCTTAAGTATTCAAACATTTAATATACACTGTAATTTGGCAAGAGGTATGATTATAGCAGATGGTGAATATAAGCACACGGAAACGAATATTATAACATTTAAACCATTGACAGAATTTTTAGAACAAATTGCTTTTGAGCCTCAATATCCATTATTTTTTCCTAAACAAGAGAATCATATACGTTCTATTGAAATAAGTGTTACTAATGAATTGCATGAACCAATTAGTTTTGGTGGTGCGATAACAAGTGCAATTCTCATGATTAAAAATAACGACTCTTAAAAAATTTAATTACAATATTTTTATAGCAAGAATGACAGCAAAACAAAGCAGAATATAATATAGTTGTTTTTTAATATGGAATTTAAAGCAATGAGTATCAATCTTTCCCACTGAATCGTCGTACATTTAATAACTTGAACGAACCAAATAAAGACATTGAATTTGACATCAGTCCGGAGACGGATTTGTGCACGCACACTACGGTGATTTATAAATATGAAGTCATTGGAAGAGATGCTGGAGGAACTTTTACTGCAGGGTCAAATATTAAATTAATAGATAATTTTATTGCATATTTTTCGCAGGTAGAGGTACGCAAACATGGTACTGTTATTGATAGAATTGATTATCCAGCAATCACATGAACGGCTATTGCCCACATGTCGATTATCAAAGTCTGAACTTGAATGTTTGAAGTTCGGTGGATTAATTACTGACGCGAAACTTGTACAGAAAGGGAATAAAGTGTTGTTTCCACTACGTTTACTGTTTGGTTTCTTTAGTGATTATAAGGAAATCATGTGGAAGAGTGGACTTCGAATAACATTTAAAAGGAGTGCAAATAATGATGTTTTATTTTAGCGCTGGAAAACAAAGAAAGCAGATGGCACTTTAGATGATGCTACGTTACCTCATCCTGCTAACTTACAAGTAAGGTTCGCGAACGCGCAGAAACAAATATACCTACAATGTAGTTCAAATGAAAG
The DNA here is from genome assembly GCA_022664845.1 of Lepisma saccharinum. Lineage (NCBI taxonomy): Eukaryota > Metazoa > Arthropoda > Insecta > Zygentoma > Lepismatidae > Lepisma > Lepisma saccharinum. Next base: position 15,060 of record JAGDQP010018365.1, on the reverse strand, counting down.
AGAATTACGAATATATGCATAAAACTGCGAAAAAAACTTCTCCTTCATATATAGTTCAAGAGTAGCGGCACTTAAAAATAAAAAAAAAATGTCCAATAAGCCAGGTGAGGTGCAATCCAGAACCACCCTTGTATTTTGAAAACGGGTTGACGGAGGATGATGAAACTTGGGATAGAGGTAAACAGGATGGGCCCACACCAGATGATGCTAATAGGCATCATGGCAGCCATCTTGGATTCAGTTCCGAAATTTTAAATAGGAAGAGGGTCAAGTGATATATGCATTAAGGCCAGAATTTTACCACCAACACGACTTTGTAGTTATTTTTTCCATAAAGTAAGGCATTTTTTAGTTATTGTCACTGAATGTTCCCATATAGTCTAAAGAATGTGTTGAATATGCTCCCTGTTTTGTACTACACATAATGCAAGGCATTTCTTCCGGATTTCATGTACCGGAATAATATGTCAGGCAAAACAGAGGCGCATGCATCCATAATTCACTGCTGAACATGTCGGAGAGCCGTGATTCTCTCTTACCATGCATGGGCAAGAGATGGATCTCCAATTAAGTCATTTTATTGTTTCTGCGCGTTCCCGAACTTACATGCAGAAATAAATGGTATAAAAGTAGTGGGCGGGAAAGGCAAGGGTACGAGAAGTACATGCAGAAAATACAAAAAAAAATCTCTCTCTCTCAGTGCTAGTACCAAAGTAGAGCCACGTAAATATCGAAGCGACAAAGTACAACATATGATAATGACATTGGGTAGACGATGAAAGCAAAACGCTGTCACATAAAGGCATATTCTCATTAACGTGATGACAACTTTCTCTTGCAACGCTCGAACTGTTCAAAGTTGATACAGAACTTGGAATGTAAAGTCAATTGTGGGGTTCGGACTTGGAAGTGACTCCACCAGACCCCCTGTGGGGGTGTTTCCCACTCAAAATCTCGACAACAGTTCCCCCTCCCTAACTTTAAAATTTTTGCTGTGAAAAATTGATGGGTACCGTACAGTTCTTCTTAACTTCTTACATTCTCCCAATTTTAACTTTACATTCCCTAAACTGAAAATCCTGGTGGAAACCCTGCGACTTGGAATAGTGATAAGAGCATTTTCCTTCGGACCGCGCCTCTGTGGGTTCAAAACCAGTTAGGCCCATTGAACGCAGTGGTTTGGAGCCTGCCAAAAACTGTAGGTCCTGTCTTTAAAGATTCCTAAGACCGTTGATGAAGTTTATAACAATTTCCATTCAAAGTCAAGTTCATCAAACAGACAAAAATGATAATGTGTCCAAAATGAAGCCATGCTATGGACAGATGTGAATAATCAGATGTATACAGAAAAGTTTCACTCTAATGATAATAAGTGTTCGACGTGGTAATGAAATGGATTGTGCTTGAAATTGGAGGAAATTCACCACACAATTGAACAGGATCCACGCACTTTACAGGATTTAAAAAGAAAACCTACCATATAAGATGAATGCCGATGTTATATTGTAAAGCAATCTCCTCGGCATTAATGAAAAGTAACAAGTTGTGTTTGGAGGAAATTATTCGTTTGAAATTCGAAGGGTAGTAGTGGTGAAAAACACAATGATGTCCTCTACCAATGAAAAGAGCCACACATCTCACACAGCAGTGCCACGGGAAAACCTGGTGGACGATTTGCTACTGATACAACGCTAGATGGTACTGGCACAAAGGGCCTTAAGTAAAACTCGTCAGGCCTGTGATAACAAGCATGTACAGAGAAAAATTCCAGCGGTAACCAGAAGGCCAGTACGTTTTGTTGTGTTTCTAATGAAATGAGTCAAATTAATCGACACAACGTTTACCGATTCTTCCAGTCGCACATCAATGAGAAACAGTAAAGTAACCAACCGAAAGGGAAGAAAAGATAGCAAACAAACTTGTGAAGTTCTTCCATGAACTATGTTCGAATGGTTATGAGATTACTTCCTACATCAGTCTTGAGTGCGTCGATAATCTGGATATAGATAATAGGTATGACGAAATAACTAGTGAGGTAGAGCAATGTGTCGGAGTTGGCAGTGTTAGTGCACAAATATTGACGGTGAGTGGTGATCCAGGGCAACGACATACAATCTCATTGGACAAAATGGAAGAAGTGGTGAATTATTGGCATGATGTGACAACGAAGTCCCACCGTACTATCAAGAAAATGAGAAACAGATTTGGTGCCATAATTTTGAACGAAAGTATGTTGTACAAATGGGAGACAATCGTTGCCAAGGGGGGAAATATACGCCAAAAGTTAGAGAAAGTCTCTCAATTTGTAATTGCAAGCTTCTAGGGAGCCCGTGACAAAGGATTTGTTGTTCATGATAGAACTACTAGGATTTGGGCATTGAAAATGGCAAAGAAGCTGAAACTTCCTACCTTCAAAGCTGGAAAAACGTGGCTGCACACTTTCAAGCGGAAATATCGGATCACTTCACGGAAAATCACAAACATGGCAACAAGAACTGTGATTGACAATCAAGAATGTTGAAAACGACGCAATGGTTTTTGTCCATGCAGTCGCTGAACTCACTAGGAACGATCCTAGTATTCAACTCGTGAACACTGATCAGAGTGGGATCGAACTCGAACTACATTCCGGTCGAACACTTGACTTTAAGGGTGTTCATAAAGTTAAAGCAGTCGCACAATCGGTCAATGCCACGACGCAGTCCTTCACAATTCAAGTGATTGTTTCTGCTGATGGTGACCTGTTCCCAAAAAAGTTAGTATGTCTGAAAGAAACAAGTATGAGTGAAACGGTAGAGCATAATATGTTCAAACCCTACAATTTGATAATTACTTGGACAAAATCTGGAAAACTTGACAAGCAGAAAGTCGAACTATTTTACGCGAAGGTTCTCTCTCGTTCTGTCGCGAAAACGTTCTTTTGCTGCAAGATTCGTGGACTGCACTAACAAGTGATGTACCAATCAACCAACTCATAGAAGAATCTTTCCCGAACAAGATGATTCAACTTAAGACTTTGCCACCAAAGACTACTGGTTTAATTCAACCACTCGATTTGCTCTTCTTTCGACCATACAAGGCGTTCCTCCGCCGTATTAATGATATCATTGTTCTTGAAATGATTGACTTTAGAATTTCAAATATAAATAATTTGCTGAAACTACAATCTTTCATTTTCAATCAGTTCCGAGTAGATCGCTTTAAAAACATGATTAAGCATTCATTTTATATGGCAGGATATTTGTTCTCAAAACCATAAAACTACGTGGATCCTATTCAATTCTGTTTCAAATTCGTTCCAATGGAATGTTCGGAACAGGAATGTACTAATGATGCAATACTTAAGTGTGCTATATGCGAATTACACTTTTGTTTTATTCATCTGCTTGTAGAAGTGTTTCACTACCCTACGTTGTAACTGTTCATGCATTTTTGATAACGTTGACTTTGATTTCCAAACTTCTGTTTTGAATTTAACAATTTCGAATGTTGCAAGAGAGAGTTGGTATGACGTTAATAAGAGCATGCCTTTATGTAACATAGCATTTTGCTTCCTTCGTCTACGCAATGTCATTATCATATGTTGTACTTTGTCGCTTCGATATTTACGCGGCTCTACTTTGGTACTAGCACTGAGAGAGATTTTTTTGTATTTTCTGCATGTACTTCTTGTACCCTTGCCTTTCCCGCCCACTATTTTTATACCATTTATTTCTGCATGTAAGTTCGGGAACGCGCAGAAACAATAAAATGACTTATTTGGAGATCCATCTCTTGCCCATGCATGGTAAGAGAGAATCACGACTCTCCGACATGTTCAGCAGTGAATTATGGATGCATGCGCCTCTGTTTTGCCTGACATATTATTCCGGTACATGAAATCCGGAAGAAATGCCTTGCATTATGTGTAGTACAAAACAGGGAGCATATTCAACACATTCTTTAGACTATATGGGAACATTCAGTGACAATAACTAAAAAATGCCTTACTTTATGGAAAAAATAACTACAAAGTCGTGTTGGTGGTAAAATTCTGGCCTTAATGCATATATCACTTGACCCTCTTCCTATTTAAAATTTCGGAACTGAATCCAAGATGGCGGATTTCAAGATGGCTGCCATGATGCCTTTTAGCATCATTTGGTGTGGGCCCATCCTGTTTACCTCTATCCCAAGTTTCATCATCCTCCGTCAACCCGTTTTCAAAATACAAGGGTGGTTCTGGATTGCACCTCACCTGGCTTATTGGACATTTTTCCGATTTTTAGGTGCCGCTACTCTTGAACTATATATGAAGGAGAAGTTTTTTTCGCAGTTCTATGCATATATTCGTAATGCTCTTTCATTTGAACTACCTTGTTGCTATATTTGTTTCTGCGCGTTCGTGAACCTTACTTGTTAGTGATTACTTCAATGGAACAGAATGCCAACTGTCGAATACGAAAAAAATTATGCAGTGAAATTAAAAGCTGATAAACTTCGACAACCTCGAATACCAATGCAATTTCACACGTATCAAAGTGTTCAACATGTTTCAGGTTCTTATTTCGAATTTGATATAACAACATTCACTGCAGTTTGATATGCCCGATTTTGTAATAGTTCTTTTTCAAACCAACTGTGATGATAATACTCAGGAGAAAGATGCTAGTAAGTTTGATGCATGTAAGATTAAGAATATTTAAAAAATGCTCGTAACGAAATCTTCCCTCGTGAGAACTTAAACATGGATATTACAAAAGCAAATTTTCTTAAAATGTACGATAGTTATACCCCTTGTAAAAGTATAGCACAGAAAAATACTGATATGTTTTATTCTCCAAAAGAGTTTATAGAAAATCGTCCAATGTATGTTATTAATACAAATAAACGAAAGCAAGTTATTAACAAAAGAACCAATACTAAAATTATAATGAATTTTGAAGAAGCAGTTCCTGAAAATGCCTTTTGCACTGTGATACTTATAGCTCAAACCTCGTATATTTATGACGTAAAGAATGAGAGTAATAGAACAATTTTAATAGAAGTTTTTATGTTATTTAATAAACGTATTTTCTAAGAGACTGAGTTTTTTACATTATTAACTCCTTCAATTTCACACTTTGCATTTCTCTCTTGCTGGAATTTTTAGGAGTTTCCCAGCAGTTTATAATATCAATATTAGTTTTATTTAAAATTTTGAATGTGTGTGCATCTTCCGAGAAATCTGTGGTCCAACGTACATACTGAGAATTTTAAACCATATGATATCGGGGTAGTATATAAATATTGCCTCCCAGCAGTGAGACATATCAGATTGTGTAGCAGCAAACAACAGTATATTGCATACAATATAGTAGCTTCTAAATCAACAAATACAATTCTCCAGGCGGATACAGCAGTTTCATTAATTTCACATATGTCTCAGTCTATAAAACATGATGACATTGACCAGCAACTGGCAACGTTTCAAAAATATTACAGAAAAGCAGCTAGAGCTCTAGCAGAGGCTCATAAATTTTTATTTGATAAATTTACACTGCCATTTATAGACACGGTGCACAATACAGTAGAATTTTATAAGTGATGTTAAATCCACATGGTTTACATCCCCTATGCTATTAAAATCTGATGATGATTCCACAATATATTTAATAAATGCTACATGAACCAGGAAAAACATTACTTTCGAAAGAAGAGGAAAAGTAGCGAAAGGTGTTGTACTGACAGTACAATCCAGCAATTCTTCTCATGCAGTTAAAAACAGGTAAAGCATTAACTCACTTCTCTTTGCTAACTTCACTTTGGGTTTTCAGATTATGAGGTTTTTATTTTCAATTTTCATAATATCGCAAATTAATATAATTAACACAATTGCTAATAGATAATTCTTAAGGAAATTTGCTTAAAAAGTTTATGAAACAAATTACATTTTTTGAAAGAAATTTAAAATTGAATATAATAGTCTATCATGTGTGTGCGTGCTATCTCTAATAAAAAAAATCAATGTTGTTTTTAATTCAATAGATTGAAACATAAAATAATTTGCCCTTCGCATGAGAATTTTGCATTGTTAGATACTTCCGTTTACTAGTTATGCAATAACCACAACTACTTTCGTTTTCAAAGACCTGCTTTTTCATTTATACAAAGTGCCAAGCAATACATGAAAAATCTGAACTGAGAAAAATCATTTTTCTTTTTCAGAAACGAATAAACAGCAAGTTTCATTTCAATTCTTTGATAGAATTTTAAGCCAAAAAAAAAGTTCACTGCCGCAGTAACAAAATATTATTATTATTCGAAACAAGTAGTTCATAGCTACAGTAACAAGCAACATTTTACACTTTTCAATTACAAACAATTAAAGTCATATATTAAATAGACAGAGAAAGGAGAAAGTAGTGGGCATGTCCATGTTGAATGTGTTATTCCGGCATTCACCTGGTGTAAAGCAGCAGCTAGCGACACACTTCTAATCAGGTTCGCGTAAAAAAGCTAACTACTAATTGCTTAGCTGTAAAAACTATTCAAGTTAGCAGCAATATCGGTAGATGGCGGTAATAATTAGGTAGTTGATAGCAATGTCGGTAGATGGGGATAATAATTAGGTAGTTGACTGCAATATCGGTAATAATTAGGTAGTTGATAGCAACGCCGGTAGATGGCGATAATAATCAGTCAATGTAAAGACACTCTCAGTAATTAGAAAAATGGCCTCTAGATGGGAGTAGTGGCGCTAGTCGGAGCTACGTTTCGGCGCCAGTTCAGATCGGCGCCAAAGTGAGGAAAACGGAAATTATTAATATACCTTATGACAAAGTGTTGTAATTGTTACTTTTACGGTCCCCTGACGACAATTGATGATCAATGAAGTATTTAAAACATTATTTCTTGTAATCTGCTTCTGACAAAGTTCTGAAGCATTATTTAAGTTTGAACGGTCTGAGCCAAAGAAATGACTTAAGTGGATGGAACTTGTCTGTCATGTACAAGGGCGCTAATAAGACATTGCTTTCCTAACGTAAGAACCTTTACTTTTGCTAAACCTGAACAAGAAATGCATAAGATGTGCTAAGTAGTGAATATTCAAGATGAAGAAAAAATCAATAAAGTCATTTTTGGGACTGCTTCTGACAAAGTTTTGAAGCATTATTTAAGTTTTCACGGTTTGAGCTAAAGATGCCTAAGGGCCACAAGAGGACAGGATGTTTCTCTCGTGTACAAGGGTGCTAATGAGATGTAGGTTGCATTCGTAATATAAATAGAGAAATTAGTTAAAATGGTAGTTAACCTCGACATTGCCGTCGGACTTGAACCTCGAACCTTGACGTTTAACATCACGTTCTTATCTGTTTTTTTTTTTAATATAAAAAATTGTTCCAAAGGTAAGCAGAATGCATTATAATTAAATATGAAATATATTTTCTTGGAATATAAAATAATAAATTACGAGTAGCGCCCCTGAATTCTGCCCCTCTGACCCTCACTACTTACGTCCTTGCTATAGCTCAGCCTGTTTATGTTGTAAATAAATAAATAAATTCATTTTCCGCCGAAAAAAAACATTATACAATTAAAATTATTGAAAAGAAAATGTATAAATGCCTCATTAAATCTCTTCCATGAACATAGCCTCTGGATCTGTTTTTCTGTCTCATCTTTTGGACGAAGTTTTTAATACATCTCTAATACAATAGTTTCCCTGGTGTGATTCTTTCTTAAAGCTCTGGCGCCGAAACGGAGGCCCGACCCGGTAGCGCCGAACTGAGCGAAGCCGGGAGCCAATCTCCGATCTGCCGCATGTTCAAAAGTGGCTCTGAAGGAAGAAATCCCAATTACTAAAGGCCGCTTTAGACTATACAATTTATCGTATGATCTCTCGTATGAAAGAATGTACAGTTAGCGCAAAAAGTATTGGTACACTTAAAAATGTAACAAAAACTACAGCTCGGGCTGTAATTAAATATATTAAACGAAACAAAAGAACTGTTCATCTTTCAGTTTCATTATAAAAGAATTAACAATAATAATAATACCCTCTTTTGGAAAAATAATACCGTAAAAAATGGATTCTAAAGCCAAATATACAAGAACAAAAAGCATTGATACAGTCCAGATTATCACTATTTGTGTCCTAGGTTCTGTGGTTTAATACTTTGTAGGGTATATCGTTTGCATTTTTGGATGGAATAAAATCGATAAGGCATTGACTGCACTAACTTGAAAGTCAGCGATGACGGAATATTGCTCCATTCTTCTATTAACGCATTTTTCAAATCTTCTCTATTTGAAATTTGTCTTGCACGCACTCTTCTTGTTGGATATGCCCACAAATATTCAATTGGGTTGATGCCTGGAGACTGAGGTGGCGTTTCCATGTACCTTGGTGTGTTGTAAAGAATCCATAATTCTGTATTATGTGCTCTATGCTTTGAATCATTATCTTGCATAAATACAAAGTTGCCTTTAATACCCATTTTATCTGCTGATGTATGGAGATTAAATTTTAATATGTTAATATATGCCTTATGGTTTATCGCCCTATCAATAAAATGCAAATTCCCCGCCGCAGAAGCACTCATACAACCCTAAACTAATACAAAACCACAACCATGCTTTACAGTAGGTTGCAGATTTTGCTTTTCTAGCTCCGTATTTTTTTTTCTCTCTCTACACCTTTTCTCTTCCATCTGAACCAAAAATGTCCATTTTCATTTCGTCCGTAAAAACAACTCGATTCGAATATTTTGGGCTCGCGTTTATCTGGTTAGCAAATTGGAATATTTTCTTCTTATTTGCTTCACTTACGAAATATTTTCTACTGGCTGTTCTTCCATGTAACTCGTTAGCTCGGAGATAATTTCGCACAGTGCTAGCACAGATATCAATATCTAACTCTTGTCTAAGCGCAACTGCTAATTATGGTGCACTAATTTTAGGATTACCCTTTACTTTTCTAATCACTGTTATTTCAGTATATTTGTTTAATTTCCTGAGACGTCCAGATCTGTGGCCATTCTTCAATGATTTCTTTCACCAACCCTATCTATTATATGTTGCATTATTGCCTTTAGTCTTCCAACTAGTTTAGATATCTGCGTTAATGATTTACACTGATTATGTAAGGGAATTATTACCGTTCTTTTTGCTTCTGTGTTTTTTTTTTTTTTTTTTTTTGCCTTTTCGTCCCATTTTACGAGTTTTGCACGCTGCGATCGCAGCTACAGTCCAGCACCTCGTGAACACACCAACAGGCGGCAAATTCAGAAAGAACAACAAATAGGACGAGCAACGCCTACCCCTCTCGTTCCACCCAAAGTTGACGAATTATAATAGTGTATCAATACATTTTGCTCGTTCATTTTCTGTAATTTTGAATAAATATATTTGACAGCAGTCTTTCGTACAATATTATGTCTTTGATCTTCTTAAGAATATCGTCTGACAAGTGTGAGAATGGATTACTTTCCTTATTTTCATAACCAAGTTCCATGTAGTACGGATAACGCCGATTTGTAATGATTTTCTTAGGTGTATCAATACTTTTTGCACTAACTGTATATAATCCATGGTACGAGATTTTTCGTACGATAAATCATACAATATTGTATAGTTTTACACGGTACAATTTTGGATACGAGGGGATAATGGTGAAACTGCTGGAGTTTATAGTTGTGACACCTGAGGCTTTTAGGATAATTATGCCACAGATATTTGAGAAAATATAGCCCATTTAAAAAATAGAAAATAATTAAAATATTAATAACAATGAATTTTGACGCAACAGAAATTCACTTTTTATGTCACATTCTTCTACCAAGAGAATCTAAATTCTACTAAGTTTAAGTTGAAGCGAAAGTGTCGTAGCTTTCCTTCTGTACTTCAACAAAGATATTTCAATGCGGACACACAAAAAACGTTGAAAGTTTTGCCGTCTTCGGTGATAAGTTCGAACTCATGTGTGTTTAGTTTTTACAATACTGCTGAGTTAACAAGATATGTGACATTACACAGCACTTCAAAAGTATATAAATCGCGATATATTAACTCCTATTTATACATATGGGACAATTAGTAACACTGCAGTTTAACTACTTCTACCACAGAGCACTGGAAACGCCTCAAACTGCTACGTTTTACGTTCCTATAAGCATGAAATACTTGCAAAATACAAAAAATGAGAGTAATGTACATTTTATGTGATTTATATTCTCATTTCACACAAGGTATAAAGATGTGAATAGGGAGGGTCAGCTGTCTTAACCCTTGAATAAAAATTAGTTCGTTCGATTAATTACCTAGATCATGTATTGACTTGCACAGCTCTGGCTTGACGTCGACACTCTACTTAGATTACGTCTACTTCTGTAATTACTGTTCAATGTATTTCATTATTTCTGATGCACATAGCGTATCATCAAAATAATTGGGGAGGAATATGATTGCAAAGATACCGGTATCTTCTACATTATTTCCCTTCATACTTATCATGACTGCAGCAGATTCGGTACTCTACGCACAAGAAAAACAATGAAAATCACCTTAACTGCATTGCACAATATATAGGAAAAGCAGTAACTATTAGATCACATGAGAACTTTGTCATTATATTTTTAAACAAATTTCTTATGTATTTAGTACCTTTTATGGTTATAAGAATGCAAAACGTAGCATTTTGAGGTATTGTCAGTCCTCTATGGCAGAAGTAGCTGTACTGCAGTATCACCGACCATTTTACACTTCCCTTAAAAGCTTTGTTTTATATTTTTATACCTGTAATAGTTCATTATGCCATTATATACGTTAATTAATTTCTGCATCAACCCACATAGCAGAGTACGTCCCTGGGACGTCCCATTTAGATCCCATTATCGTCAGAATGGTCCTGCTCCCATATAGATGTCCTAAGGACGTCCGTGGGATAACTCTGTGGGCAATACAAACAGTTCATCCCGTATGGAGGTCCCGTGGATGTCCCCCGGAAAGCCGTGCGGGATTACCTACCTGGAATTTCTATAAATTAAATCGACCTTACTATTATTATTATTTAATTAATTATAACTATACAAAGGATATGCCTTCGTATAGTTATACGAAGGATTAATTATAACTATACGGCCAATGGATGTAAACGGGACTTATACAGGACGTCCTACAGACGTCCCGATATCCTGCCAGGAGATCCGTCAGATATCCCTGAGACGTCATTTTGCTATGTGGGAAGTAATAACATTTATGTTCTCTTTGTCTTGTAATCCATAAACAAACAGCCGAATAGGAAAGCACGCTATATTGCCAGCAGGGGCGCTGTCATAGATTGTACGAAAAATCCGCTGAAAAATATGACCGTTTCTATTTAGAGAACACATCGGAGATAGCATGAAAAATCATACGATCTGCGCTTTACACGATCAAAGAATGTAACCGATGTGATTGCATACGAGGGATCGTACGAGAAATTGTATCTTCTAAAGCGGCCTTTATTCTAAAACGTTTTTCTTCGCCAAGCAAGTTCTTTAAATTTTCTTTATATACAACACTTGTCTTCTCTTCACCCGTAACACTGATGTACAGAAACTCCTGCCCTTGGGAAGCAGACGATTTCTTACCCCAAATATGGCGAAAAGCTCAACGTTCAATTTGGGAGTGCTTCAGTCTGCAAAACTTCATTTCTGGAAAAGACACTGCAAAATGAGGATGACGTGCGATGACCAGTGACCCAGTTCTTTGCCACAAAACCAATCACTTCTTTAAGCGGAGGATTTAAAAACTGGTTGACGGGTGGCAAAGCGCTGAGAAGTCTGATGGACACTATTTTCCTCACTAACGGCAGTGTTCTTTTCCTCACGGCGCAAAAATACATTATTTATAGGATAAGCTGATAGTTTTCCGTTGCGGTTGTGATTCCAACAGAATGTATTATAAATGAGGAACTCGTATTTCAATGAAATGCAGAATTTCTTAATTTATTTTCAATCTTGCACAGAACACTTCAAAACATCCATAAATTTCTGCCATTTTGAATTGCATCACACAAACATACAGCATTGTCAAATTTACGCATATTTAGCTCCTTTTTCTATTCTTATGAGTTGTGTTATATTATCAACTGTAATTTCCAAAGAAAAGGCTTGAAGTTTATGCCTAATCCCAAGCACACGGACACTAATAATTCAACTGTTTAGTAAATATTATAGTAGACTGACGTTGGGCAGACGCGCGACAAAGGGAGTTTAGATTGTAAAAAAAAATGAAAAGATAAAAAGAAACATCAAAGCTCACCGTGAATCGGGCTAGGGGTTGTTGGACGTCCCGGTATTTTTGTCATTCTTAGTGTTCCTAAGCCTGACGCTAATGTGGAAAGATTGTTTCCCATTATGAATGTGCAATGGACGTGGCCAGTGTTCGAATTATAATAAATTACGAACGGGGGGATACTAAAATTAGTGGATGCCGGTAAGTTTCAATCTACTACTTGTTTCGGTAGAAATTCAAAGATTTTATTCCTGACTGGGATGACATTCAGGATCAACAATCCATGATGAAATCCTCACACAGCAGGAAAAATCCCCTGCATGCCCCTGGCAAATCGAACGCTTGATATAGGAAAGAATTTGCCTATACGTGTCAACAGTTGAAGAAATAAATGAATTTTGAATGAGCCATTTTAGAGTTCTATGATTATATAATAGAGCAGCATATCAGGAGATTATGGTTAGTATTGCTGATGGCTTATGTTAATAACCAATATTATAGGTTAGCTTAGGTTATGGAATTCATTATGGGACAATATTTGATTTGGGGAGACAATTACGGGGCATGACCAAATATTTATTTTAATTTCCTAAAAAAACATATGAAACAATAGATCATAGTTTAATAATATACCTCAATATCAAGCAACGCTTTAATACAATTACTTTTTAAAACGTAAATATTTTTTCAATGTAGTTTAACTTATGTCATTAACGTCACACGTCTATAATTTTTCACATTAATTGACATAATTCTAATTTATTTCTTTTTTCCACTTGATTGGTAGTTTTTGATATGCTATTCTTTAATATTAAAGTAAAAAATAATTACAAAATACGGAATTTATAACTAACAAAATGTCAATAGTCATTACCGAATTCTCTTGTCATTACCGCAAAGAATAACAGCGTTACGGTAATGAATGTTGTGGTAATGACAAAATAGTAGTATTCTTTAATTATAATAGTTAGTTTTCAAGGTGACGGCACTGCAGTATTTCGTGGACAATTAATTACTTCACAATATAAATACTGTTTGAAGAATTATAGTTATACCAATTTTTAATATCAAATTTTGCGTTGCGGAAATGACATTCAAAAAGTATACTCGCAGACACAGAAGAAACCGTTGGAATAGTTCTTTAATTATGCAGCTTCCCTGTCATCCCGCGCAATCAGTCGACACAACTAAAGCGGCCTTTAGATGATACAATTCTCGTACGATCCCTCGTATCCAATCTCATCGGTTACATTCTTTGATCGTGTGAAGCGCGGATCATACGATTTTTCATGCTATCTCCGATGTGTTCTCTAAATAGAAGCGGTCCTATTTTCTCACATTTTTCGTACAATCTATGGCAGCGCCTGTACTGGCAATATAGCGCGCTTTCCCATTCGGCTGTTTGCTTATGGATTACGAGACAAAGAGAACATATTAATGTTATTACTTGATGCAAAAATTACATACATAATGGCATAATAAACTATTACAGGTATGAAGATATAAAACAAAGTTTTTAAGGGAAGTGTAAAAAGGTCGGTGATACTGCAGTTCAGCTACCTGCCATAGAGGACTGGCAATACCTCAAATTGCTACTTGTTGCATTCCTATAACCATAAAAGGTACTAAATACGCAAAAACTATGTTTAAAAATATAATGACAAAGTTCTGATGTGATCCAATAGCTACTGCTTATTCTATATATTGAGCAATGAAGTTAGGGTGATTTTCATTGTTTTTCTTGTGCGTAGAGTACCGTATCTGCTGCACGCATGATATGCATGAAAGGAAATAATGTAGAAGATACCGATATCTTTGCAATCATATCCCCCCCCCCCCAAGTGTTTTATAAAAACCTACGCCATATGTATCCGCAATAAAGAAATACATTGAACAGTAATTACAGAAGTAGACGTAATCTAAGTAGAGTGTCGACGTCAAGCCAGAGCTGTGCAAGTCAATACCTGATCTAGGTAATTAATCGAACGAACTAATTTGTATTCAAGGGTTAAGACAGCTGACCCTCCCTATTCACACCTATATGCCTTGTGTGAAATGAGCCTATAATCACATCAAATCTACATTACTCCTCTTTTTTTTTAATTATGGATGTATTTCATGCCTATAGGAACGTGAAACGTAGCATTTTGAGGAGTTTCCAGTGCTCTGTGGTAGAAGTAGTTAAACCGCAGTTTTACTAATTGCCCCATATGTATAAATAGGAGTTAATATATCGCGATTTATATATTTTTGAAGTGCTGTGTAATGTCACATATCTTGTTAACTCAGGAATATTGTAAAAACAAAACATATGACTCCGAACTTATCCCCGAAGACGGCAAAACTTTCAACGTTTTTTGTGTGTCCGCATTCAAATTTCTTTTTTGAAGTACAGAAGGAAAGCTACAACACTCTCGTTACCACTGAAACCTAGTAGAAGTTGGATTCTCTTGGTAGAAGAATGTGGCATTAAAACAAACTGAATTTCCGTTGCGTCAAGATTCATGGTTATCAATATTTTAATACTTTTCTATTTTTTAAATGAGCTATACTTTCACAAATGTCTGTGGCATAATTACAATAAAAGCCTGAGATGTCACAACTATAACTCCAGCAGTTTCATCATTACCCCCTCGTGTCCAAAATTGTACCGTGTAAAACACTATACAATACTGTATGATTTATCGTACAAAAATTCTCGTCCCATGGGTCGGATACATTCTATCATACGAAAGATCGTACGAGACATTCTATCGTCTAAAGCGGCCTTAACTCATAAATCGTGATTTACTAGTCAGGGTTGCCAACGTCAGCGCTTTCACA